>JAXIVJ010005320.1:0-74926 GCA_036785665.1 Chirona hameri | reverse complement strand
TCTCCCCTCGCACAAGCTCTCACATGCTGTGGCCGGCGCGCCGAGCTGGTCCGTGACAGCCGCCAGTCAGTTGACAGAGCTCAGTAAAAGTCTCGCGTGGTCCGGTGATAGACAGTGCAGTTCTCCCATGGCAGCAGACGCTCAGACGGTGCAGTCCTCCTCTCGTCATTGTGACAGTGAACGGAGAGCCCGTCGGAGAGCTCAGACGGCGCAGTCCCCTCGTCATTGTGACAGTGAATGGAGAGCCCGTCGGAGAGCTCAGACGGCGCAGTCCTCTCGTTATTGTGACAGTGAACGGAGAGCCCGTCGGAGAGCTCAGACGGCGCAGTCCTCTCGTCATTGTGACAGTGAACGGAGAGCCCGTCGGAGAGCTCAGACGATAGATTTCAGACAATCGACAGTGCGCGGTGACGCAAGTTAAACGCGTGGTGTCACTGAAGTGATCACGGAATACGACATAGATAACGTGCAACATGAAGTGAGTTTCAACTTGCATCCATATTGAGTATTTTCTTCTTTTGTTTTCCATATTCTACCAGGGTTTATTCCATGCAAAACTATTTTTGGAGCTGGTAGTACATAGGTACTAGTAGTACCTATATGGTTATATTAAAAAAAAAGGTATTTATTCGCCCATGCAGCTTCCTCAGAGCTCCTGTATCTTTGGGGAAGCTACACAGGCCAATAGTATGCCTATATCTATGATTTGCATTTAAGTCTTTGTTTTGTATTTCAAATGAGCAAAGGCCACTAAGTCGATCCAGTTTTATATTAACAATTCTCATAAAACAAACTGACCAATATGTTCCGTGCAAAAACTATTTCCACATGGTTTAATGTCGTGGGTGCTGTCCGAGTACGGTTTGTGTACGTAGGATAGGTGTACTTATTTTAACGAACGAGCACTGTAAGTTAAACGTAGTCACCGAGCCGGCGCGGAGCGGAGGCCTTGCGTCAACTAGGGGAAACACTTATGAGCGGCAAGACCCGACCGTAGTCATGGTTTTCAGAGGACTATTTCTTTGCAACTTCTCGGTCGATGTGACAGCAAATTTACATACAAAAACGTTAATATTGTTAAACTATCGCATTAAAGTTGCTTTGCATAAGAGGACTAACATTTTAATATCATTAGTCATCTCTGCGTTCGATATGAAGTTGGATTACACTGTTATCGAACGTAAACAACAATAACACATAAATTACAGCTTAAAGGGAATGTTTCACCTTTCTGAAAGCTGTCAAATATACGCTGGTTGTAGTCGAAAATATGAAGTAAGTGTTGCTGAAAACGATGGTGATATTTTTTCTCTCAAAAGGTCACTTAACTTTATACATTTTGTATATATATTTGGGATGATGACGTCATTATTGAGCTATAGACTGCCGCTGACTGCCTGACAAAGTGGGATTGGTTGACAAAGTGGCTGTCAGCCAATCAGTGGCGGCATTACTATAGACCCCATTTTTAAAATTCGAAATTCAATTGCTTAAAAACGGATAAGTTTTGGGGAAAATGACCTTAATAATTTCGACATTTCAATAACGGTCAAAGATAATGGCTATCTCAGTTCAAAACCAATACAAAGGTGAAACATTCCCTTAACTGCATTCCCTATACGCGTAGGCCTGAGTTCGTGTGATATTCTGATTCAAGGATAGACTTTTGCCGGTATGACGTCACAACTCGTTTGGGTGACGCAAGATTCTTGTGACGTCACATGTAAAAATATTAGTATTTTTTTCCAAAATAAAAAACGATCTTTTTCGCAAAAACAAATGCTAGAACCGTAATCAGGACACTCATTTCCATCTTTCCACGTCCTTTTTCCAAGGTGTTATATTCCCTTTAAGTGAGCTCTAATCTTAAAACAATATATTTTTGCTGCGATTGATTAGATACGTATAACTCACTGCGCCTGTTAACAAATACAAAGGCTTCGAATAATCAATCGTCGGAGTCGGAGTCGGAGTCGGAGTCGGAGTCGGAGTCCACTCTTGAGGATCGCAGTCGGATTCGAGTCACCTGAGAACCGATAGACTCCGCAGCCTTGCTGAAGATACATGTCCTGATAAGTGCCCTGCTTAGTGGATTGTACTCGAAAGGTTCAAAAGCGCTTGTGTTCAATTGTTTGTAGTCGTCTGCGAAAGTCCTTTACCTTAACGACTGGGGGGGGGGGGGGGGGGGGGGCACCGACTAATGTCAGAGGGTGCACGGAGATACCAGGGTGGGTGCACGGCCACCCAGTGCACCCGCCTGGCTACGGGTCTGGACGGACGATGTGTAGGTGTGTATGTGTGTAGGTGTGTAGGTGTGTAGGTGTGTAGGTGTGTAGGTGTGTAGGTGTGTAGGTGTGTAGGTGTGTAGGTGCGTGCGTGTGTGCGTGCGTGCGTGCGTGCGTGTGCGTGTGCGTGTGCGTGTGCGTGTGCGTGTGCGTGTGCGTGTGCGTGTGCGTGTGCGTGTGCGTGTGCGTGTGCGTGGGCGTGGGCGTGGGCGTGGGCGTGGGCGTGGGCGTGGCGTGGGCGTGGGCGTGGCGTGGGCGTGGGCGTGGGCGTGGGCGTGGGCGTGGGCGTGGGCGTGGGCGTGGGCGTGGGCGTGGGCGTGGGCGTGGGCGTGGGCGTGGGCGTGGGCGTGGGCGTGGGGCGTGGGCGTGGGCGTGGGCGTGGGCGTGGGCGTGGGCGTGGGCGTGGGCGTGGGCGTGGGCGTGGGCGTGGGCGTGGGCGTGGGCGTGGGCGTGGGCGTGGGCGTGGGCGTGGGCGTGGGCGTGGGCGTGGGCGTGGGCGTGGGCGTGGGCGTGGGCGTGGGCGTGGGCGTGGGCGTGGGCGTGGGCGTGGGCGTGGGCGTGGGCGTGGGCGTGGGCGTGGGCGTGGGCGTGGGTGTGTGTGTGTGTGTGTGTGTGTGTGTGTGTGTGTGTGTGTGTGTGTGTGTGTGTGTGTGTGTGTGTGTGTGTGTGTGTGTGTGTGTGTGTGTGTGTGTGTGTGTGTGTGTGTGTGTGTGTGTGTGTGTGTGTGTGTGTGTGTGTGTGTGTGTGTGTGTGTGTGTGTGTGTGTGTGTGTGTGTGTGTGTGTGTGTGTGTGTGTGTGTGTGTGTGTGTGTGTGTGTGTGTGTGTGTGTGTGTGTGTGTGTGTGTGTGTGTGTGTGTGTGTGTGTGTGTGTGTGTGTGTGTGTGTGTGTGTGTGTGTGTGTGTGTGTGTGTGTGTGTGTGTGTGTGTGTGTGTGTGTGTGTGTGTGTGTGTGTGTGTGTGTGTGTGTGTGTGTGTGTGTGTGTGTGTGTGTGTGTGTGTGTGTGTGTGTGTGTGTGTGTGTGTGTGTGTGTGTGTGTGTGTGTGTGTGTGTGTGTGTGTGTGTGTGTGTGTGTGTGTGTGTGTGTGTGTGTGTGTGTGTGTGTGTGTGTGTGTGTGTGTGTGTGTGTGTGTGTGTGTGTGTGTGTGTGTGTGTGTGTGTGTGTGTGTGTGTGTGTGTGTGTGTGTGTGTGTGTGTGTGTGTGTGTGTGTGTGTGTGTGTGTGTGTGTGTGTGTGTGTGTGTGTGTGTGTGTGTGTGTGTGTGTGTGTGTGTGTGTGTGTGTGTGTGTGTGTGTGTGTGTGTGTGTGTGTGTGTGTGTGTGTGTGTGTGTGTGTGTGTGTGTGTGTGTGTGTGTGTGTGTGTGTGTGTGTGTGTGTGTGTGTGTGTGTGTGTGTGTGTGTGTGTGTGTGTGTGTGTGTGTGTGTGTGTGTGTGTGTGTGTGTGTGTGTGTGTGTGTGTGTGTGTGTGGTGGATGTAAATACATGTGTGGATGTGCAGTGAATGCAGTGAACTGCAGTGAATATTGCAGCGACTGACTGTGACACTGTGTGACTCGGGCCACTGTGGGACTGACTGTGACACTGTGTGACTCGGGCGACTGTGTGACTGACTGTGACACTGTGTGACTGGGGCGACTGTGTGACTGACTGTGACACTGTGTGACTGGGGCGACTGTGTGACTGACTGTGACACTGTGTGACTCGGGCGACTGTGGGACTGACTGTGACACTGTGTGACTCGGGCGACTGTGTGACTGACTGTGACACTGTGTGACTGGGGCGACTGTGTGACTGACTGTGACACTGTGTGACTCGGGCGACTGTGTGACTGACTGTGACACTGTGTGACTCGGGCGACTGTGTGACTGACTGTGACACTGTGTGACTGGGGCGACTGTGTGACTGACTGTGACACTGTGTGACTCGGGCGACTGTGTGACTGACTGTGACACTGTGTGACTGGGGCGACTGTGTGACTGACTGTGACACGGTGTGACTCGGGCGACTGTGTGACTGACTGTGACACTGTGTGACTCGGACGACTGTGTGACTGACTGTGACACTGTGTGACTGGGGCGACTGTGTGACTGACTGTGACACTGTGTGACTCGGGCGACTGTGTGACTGACTGTGACACGGTGTGACTCGGGCGACTGTGTGACTGACTGTGACACTGTGTGTCTCGGGCGACTGTGTGACTGACTGTGACACTGTGTGACTGGGGCGACTGTGTGACTGACTGTGACACGGTGTGACTCGGGCGACTGTGTGACTGACTGTGACACTGTGTGACTGGGGCGACTGTGTGACTGACTGTGACACTGTGTGACTCGGGCGACTGTGTGACTGACTGTGACACTGTGTGACTCGGGCGACTGTGTGACTGACTGTGACACTGTGTGACTCGGGCGACTGTGTGACTGACTGTGACACTGTGTGACTCGGGCGACTGTGTGACTGACTGTGACACTGTGTGACTCGGGCGACTGTGGGACTGACTGTGACACTGTGTGACTCGGGCGACTGTGGGACTGACTGCGACACTGTGTGACTGGGGCGACTGTGGGACTGACTGTGACACTGTGTGACTCGGGCGACTGTGTGACTGACTGTGACACTGTGTGACTCGGGCGACTGTGGTACTGACTGTGACACTGTGTGACTGGGGCGACTGTGTGACTGACTGTGACACTGTGTGACTCGGGCGACTGTGTGACTGACTGTGACACGGTGTGACTCGGGCGACTGTGTGACTGACTGCGACACTGTGTGACTCGAGCGACTGTGTGACTGACTGCGACACTGTGTGACTGGGGCGACTGTGTGACTGACTGTGACACTGTGTGACTCGGGCGACTGTGTGACTGTGTGACTGACTATGACACGGTGTGACTCGGGCGACTGTGTGACTGACTGTGACACTGTGTGTCTCGGGCGACTGTGTGACTGACTGTGACACTGTGTGACTGGGGCGACTGTGTGACTGACTGTGACACGGTGTGACTCGGGCGACTGTGTGACTGACTGCGACACTGTGTGACTGGGGCGACTGTGTGACTGACTGTGACACTGTGTGACTCGGGCGACTGTGTGACTGACTGTGACACGGTGTGACTCGGGCGACTGTGTGACTGACTGTGACACTGTGTGACTCGGGCCACTGTGTGACTGACTGTGACACTGTGTGACTGGGGCGACTATGTGACTGACTGTGACACTGTGTGTCTCGGGCGACTGTGTGACTGACTGTGACACTGTGTGACTGGGGCGACTGTGTGACTGACTGTGACACTGTGTGACTCGGGCGACTGTGTGACTGACTGTGACACGATGTGACTGGGGCCACTGTGTGACTGACTGTGACACTGTGTGACTGGGGCCACTGTGTGACTGACTGTGACACTGTGTGACTCGGGCGACTGTGTGACTGACTGCGACACTGTGTGACTCGGGCAACTGTGTGACTGACTGCGACACTGTGTGACTGGGGCGACTGTGTGACTGACTGTGACACTGTGTGACTGGGGCGACTGTGGAACTGACTGTGACACTGTGTGACTCGGGCGACTGTGTGACTGACTGTGACACTGTGTGACTCGGGCGACTGTGTGACTGACTGTGACACGGGGTGACTCGGGCGACTGTGTGACTGACTGTGACACTGTGTGACTGGGGACACTGTGTGACTGACTGTGACACTGTGTGACTGAGCGACTGTGTGACTGACTGTGACACTGTGTGACTCGGGCGACTGTGTGACTGACTGTGACACTGTGTGACTCGGGCGACTGTGTGACTGACTGTGACACTGTGTGACTGACTGTGACACTGTGTGACTCGGACGACTGTGTGACTGACTGCGACACTGTGTGACTCGGGCGACTGTGTGACTGACTGCGACACTGTGTGACTCGGGCGACTGTGTGACTGACTGTGACACTGTGTGACTGAGGCCACTGTGTGACTGACTGTGACACTGTGTGACTCGGGCGACTGTGTGACTGACTGTGACACTGTGTGACTCGGGCGACTGTGTGACTGACTGTGACACTGTGTGACTGGGGCCACTGTGTGACTGACTGTGACACTGTGTGACTCGGACGACTGTGTGACTGACTGCGACACTGTGTGACTCGGGCGACTGTGTGACTGACTGTGACACTGTGTGACTCGGGCGACTGCGTGACTGACTGTGACACTGTGTGACTGGGGCGACTGTGTGACTGACTGCGACACTGTGTGACTCGGGCGACTGTGTGACTGACTGTGACACTGTGTGACTCGGGCCACTGTGTGACTGACTGCGACACTGTGTGACTGGGGCGACTGTGTGACTGACTGTGACACTGTGTGTCTGGGGCGACTGTGTGACTGACTGTGACACTGTGTGACTCGGGCGACTGTGTGACTGACTGTGACACTGTGTGACTCGGGCGACTGTGGGACTGACTGTGACACTGTGTGACTCGGACGACTGTGTGACTGACTGTGACACTGTGTGACTCGGGCGACTGTGTGACTGACTGCGACACTGTGTGACTGGGGCGACTGTGTGACTGACTGCGGCACTGTGTGACTGGGGCGACTGTGTGACTGACTGTGACACTGTGTGACTCGGGCGACTGTGTGACTGACTGCGACACTGTGTGACTCGGGCGACTGTGTGACTGACTGTGACACTGTGTGACTCGGGCGACTGTGTGACTGACTGTGACACTGTGTGACTGGGGCGACTGTGTGACTGACTGCGACACTGTCTGACTCGGGCGACTGTGTGACTGACTGTGACACTGTGTGACTCGGGCCACTGTGTGACTGACTGCGACACTGTGTGACTGGGGCGACTGTGTGACTGACTGTGACACTGTGTGACTGGGGCGACTGTGTGACTGACTGTGACACTGTGTAACTCGGGCCACTGTGTGACTGACTGTGACACTGTGTGACTCGGGCCACTGTGTGACTGACTGTGACACTGTGTGACTCGGGCGACTGTGTGACTGACTGCGACACTGTGTGACTCGGGCGCACGCCTCGCAGTTTTACGGCCAAATCACGACAGGCGAGAGCTACTTTCTGGATGTTAAACTCCTGAATGTTTCAGAGGCATGCAATGCGATTCCACGAATACGGTGCATTAGGCTACATTGGTGTTTCAGTTTCCTATTTTCCCCCCATAATGTGTTGTGTGCATCTTGAACTAGATGGAGCACCAGCACCGGCATTACTGATGAGATACCTGCTGCAAAGTTGGGCAGAGCTTATGCCAAATCTGAATCGACTGACAATCTAAACATCTGACGAGTTCTGGCTGTTTATTGACAGCGTCATTAAATCGGCATAATTATTATATCTGACACTTCTGAGTAATATTCTAAGCCTTCGGTGACCTTGGCAGGGGCGTCGCCACGGAATTGTGATGGGCGGGGGAGGGGAGGGGGGGGGGGGGGCGGGGACGAAGTTCCGAATGAACCATCAGTACGGTTCGCGACAATGTGAAGGAAAATAAGTTGTTACCTATCATGTTTACTTAGGAACGCAATTTTTAGTTGTAACTATACCTCGTTCCACTCCAAGTTTGCGGTCCAAGCGCTTTAATAATAACA
Organism: Chirona hameri; assembly: GCA_036785665.1. Classification (NCBI taxonomy): domain Eukaryota; kingdom Metazoa; phylum Arthropoda; class Thecostraca; order Balanomorpha; family Balanidae; genus Chirona; species Chirona hameri. Next base: position 67,036 of record JAXIVJ010005320.1, on the reverse strand, counting down.
TCACGCGAAAAATATCACGAGGAATTTTAGGCTCAATTGCAAAATGCAAGTGCAATGCAAATTGCTGAAAACGCTTCGGCCGAAAACTTGTAGTGGAACGAGGTATACCAGTTTTGTTTACTATTACAGGTGATAGATGAAAAACAATAACTTCTTGGGAAATCTTCATGGTATATTGTTCAAGCGACTCTATATTCGATAGGCACTGCCAGGCGATTCGCTCATCGCTGTTTGGGATGCATATTCTAATTATTCGTGTTACATAGAAAGCTATTTCATACTAATTATAAGAAGTGGCAACCACCTGTCCGTCTGTCCGTTCGGATGTCATCCGATTGCTTAATATCTCCGCGCACCTTGCAGTCAAAACCGCGAAATTTGGCAGGTTAGTGGGGATGTAGGGACGCACTATCGTAGGCAAATTTCGCGTCGATGATCCATGATCACAATAGACTGCAATTCTCATTATTCTTAATATGCCTTGAATATCAGAACTTATATGCGCCACCCGGCTGCCACTGGACTGGCTTTTTTGCTTTCGGGAGACACTAGCTCGGTGGTCATGGGGTCAGGTGGTCATGGGGTCAAACCTTGTCAACTAGGGGGTTTGATAGATATTTAGGAGGTCGGTAGTGCGATACAAAGCAACGTCACTGGCGTGTTTTTTTATCTTCTTCATAAGCTCAGCGCATCTCACTTTTCTGCATGCTGGCCGACCCGGGGTGCCCGTAACTGTACCAGGAGGACGGATCGGCCCGGAACCGGTGACTGCCGCTGGCTCGTTGTGCGGGATATAGTCGTGTGTGGTCGGTTGGCCGAAACGGATGCGTATGAAGTAGCTCATGCACTTGGAGTACTGGATGAAGTAGTTATCCGAAACCTACCTCGGTTTGCAAACCTTGAACGCATTTGGGCAGAACTTGAACGAAATGGCTTGCATATTTTATTGCATATATTTAGTCCGAAGTTTTGTAATGGATATATTTCCTATGTCAGGACCCGGCATAAACAGTTTGATTACCGAGCGGAGCGAGGTCTTCCGTCAACTAGAGGATACAATCTACGTATGAGCGGCCCGACCTTAGCCATGGTTTTCAGAAGCTTATTTCTTTGCAGCTATTCGGTCGAAGTGACTGACAACTTGCGCACATAAACTTTATCTTGTAAAACTATCCGCCGGTGTTTCCTTTCAGCAAGCACAAAGTGTGCCTAAACAACAAATAAGGCGCATTAAGCCATAATATGCCCGTTTTTCTGCTACCGAAATTCCATTTAAATTCCTGTCAACTTCCCTCAAGAAAAGTAAAAATATCGTCCTGATCCCTTCCATTCTTCCATTGCACTGATACATTTTTCAAAATGATTGTATGATATTGAAATCTGCAATATTTCCGAACAAAGTATGGATTTTTCGCCCCTGTAGCTCAGTGGGAGAGCGCTGGACTTCTGACCTATCCCAGTAGTGGCAGCCCGGGTTCGAGTCGCTTCGGCGCTCGCTATTTGCTCCTGACTGGGATGGCCTGCGGCCGGTGGCAGCGGTCGCACTCAAGGTCAGGTGACGTCAGTGAGCGTAGCGGACCGTGACCAGGTGTCGGGCAAGTAAAACTTTCGTTTCTAAATTCTGCCGGCCAACAGGAATTGCGCGATCCGGTGGTGAGGTCAGGACCTGCGGAACAAGCTCTGCTTAGCGTTGGTCCTGACCTCGGAAATCCATCCATTCAAAACATTCGGACTAAATTTATAAACAAAAAATATGTCTCCAAGACTGGGGGATACTCCCCATTCTGATGACTGGAGAGGGGGGGTCGCCCCCCCCTACAGTGACGCCCTTGGACCTTGGGTCAGGTCAAGTTCATCAGAGTTCACGTTGTCAAGCTGCCAATTACGGTCATTAGGCGTTGCGATACATGCCTATGGCCTTATTTTTTCCATCGAATACGAAAAAGACCTTAGAACATTGCTTGTGCTAGAAAATTTAAAGTTCAAAGTAAAAACTAAATGGCATGGGCTATTGCTATGCACGGTGATACTGTAGGAAGTGGCTGCCTTTTTGTCTTTGAAAGGCAATACATCAGTCATTTTTGATGATATCGACTTCAAATTTGTTACACTTAGGTATTAACACGTGCAGTGGAGGGGGTCACTTTTGTGCTCCCCCCACATGGTTTTCGTGAATAGCTCAAACAAAAAGCGGGGCAGGGCAGTGTTTTTTGCGCGAAATTAACGCCAACTCAATAGCGGATTGTTTGACGCAAAAAAGAAGAAAATCGGTCGATCAATGTTTGAGTTATATGCATTTGCAGTCCAAGATGGCGGCCAGAATCGAGGTCGGCAAAGCGATATCTTCGGAACCAACAGTCGGATCGGGATGATTCAAACGCCATTCGGTAGACAATGTCAATGTTGATCCCCATAAATAACTTTGAACACATTGCTGGTGACCTGTGACGTCACAGAGGTCAAATTCCCCAAATTGTGACATTTGACCAGATTTGACCTTCGTGACCTCGTTTGATCTTGAAGATATTGCCAGAAGATTACCAAAATTTTAGTAAATGCAGATCATCATAGTACCTTCCTACCCTGTAAGTTTGATCGTTCTAGCACTCATACTTTCGGAAATCTTAGGGGGGCACTAAAGTGCCCCCCCCCCCCCCCTCCACTGCGTGTTAGTGACATGCCCATCTCCACTGCGCGTGGTAATCGTAAACGTCGCTATCATATGTTTCGCTTTTTCTATTGTTTGATTCTTTCGAAATGTTTTTTTTTTGCATTTTTAGAAATGCTGTAGGTCGTTCATATTCAACAAACCAGGGCTCAATCTTACCAAGTGCCGTGATCGCACCCAATCTTACCAAGTGCCGTGATCGCACCCAATCTTAACAATGCCGTAGTACGGCATATCGGTGCGCCGGCCTGCAAAACTTCTGGAATCCAGGACCGAACTGGGGGCATCCCTATCTTCGGCCTAGCGTTCTCCCGACTGAGCTATTTTGGCAATGAGCTTCGACAAACCAAACGTCGTGGTCGCCTTAGTGCGGCATTTTGATATCTGAGCACTCCACTCACGGTAAGATTGGGCCCAGGAGGGTTCGATAGTCTGTCTATTCTGAGTTACTTGCTATCTCACATTTTAATTTATCTTCAAAACTCGGTTTCTAACAGCGTTTTTCATAAACCTTTCTGTGTCAGCAAAAACCGTCAAATATGACCCCCTCCGACGTCATTGTTATTTGCTGGTTGACATAGCGTGCCCTCAGTTTCGTTCTCTGGCCAATATGAATGGAATCGATATGAGAGTAGGTACTGAAAGTTTGGTTACGATAATCTTATTAGTTTACGAGATATTGCGCAATAACGCGTAGGAGGCATAACTATTTAGTCCAGTAGGTAACTTGCACTGGCGGATCCAGGGTGGAGGGCATCAGGGACAAATGCCCCCCCCCCCCGACAGGAATCTGGGAGGGGGGGGGGGAGATTCAATACAAGTATTCACCTTCCCCCGTGCGTTCCAGATTTATCGTAAAAACATAAAAATTGCCTTTGCAGCAGTCAAAATCCAGCTATCCACAGTCAAAAAACGGAAAATTTCGCGGCTTGACACAACTTTCGTAATTGCAATTGGAAAATGGGAAAATTAATTACATTAAGTGTCTGACAGAGGCTCTCCTTGGCAGTAATTGCTGGCACTGGTGGATCCAGGGGGGGGGCATCAGGGGCAAATGCCCCCCCCCCCCCCACACACACACAGGAATCTGGAATCTGGAATCTGGGCATGCAATACATTATGCCCCCCCCCCCCCGCGAGTTCCCTGCACGTGAAAAAACAATGATCTTAGGAGAAAACTTCATGAAAACGGAAGTTTTTTTCTCGTGATTGAATTTGAAGTTTGTATGTATCCCTTTCTTTCAATGATAGATAAAACAGCGCACCTGATGCAAATCATGCAGCTCCGATGATACTTCAAGGGACACTCCCATCTTAACATTAGTTTTGAGTTGTGATAGCCATATTGTTAGATTTGCATTGGAATTAAGTAGGGTAGCATTTAAAACAACCACATAGATCTAATCAAAAAGAAATTCGAGCTTGGTCTTGACAATTGTAACGAATAAACCCCACGTGTATTTCAATAGGGGTCTAAAGCCGAAAGCTCTCTATACCAAATGGTGATAATAGTCGACTTGTTGTAAGGTTATACTTGGAGATATTTGCGTGTTTCAAATGGTTTGGTAATTGGTTTGTTTTGTATTCAAAGCGCCATAATTATCTCGAAATAATTCGAATAAAAATCGAATGGACCATATAACATGTTAAAAACGCTTTGTGAAGAAGAAACATTGGATCCGTTGGAACGGAACGGTTAGAACGTTTTTTCTTGTCAGCATTCGTACGTGATGTTGAAACTTTTTTTCTCCGTATATTTTTTTATCCGTTGAAACGGTTTCGTTAGAACGTGTTTTGCAGCCTTCGTACGTGTTGTTGGATCTGCTTTTCTCCGTATATTTTGACAATGCAAGGGGCGGGGCCGGTGGGGCTGCATCTGGAAGCGTTCGTACGTGGATCCATTGGGACGTTTTTTTCTTCTCTCGTTGGAACGTTTTTTTTCAGCGTTCGTACGTGTTGTACGAACGTTTTTGCTCCGTATTTTTGACAATTGCAAGGGGCGGGGCCGCGTAAATACATCAGACAACTTATTTACGCCGTAGGGTTATGTTTTATCTTCGAGATGGTCTGGAGGTTCCGGGGGTGGCGACAGCGAGATCTACGAGATGGTATGGGGGTCCCCCCCCCCGCATTCGCAGCGCAGCGGGCGAATGCGAACGGAGCGTTCTAAACGTGGGTCCCTGTGGCCGTAATTGCTGTAAAGGTTAGGTCAGGCTCGTTTATGTTATAACAAATTTGTAATTACAATTTTGTAAATTCCAATACTTTAATAACATATCGAACCTGACCTAACCTTTACAGCAATTACGGTCGCAGGGACCCACGTTTAGAATGCTCCCCTCGCATTCGATCGCTGCGCTGCGGTTCTACGTGGGGGGCACATCCCCCCTCAGGAGGCTTTTTTTGGTTAGCATTAGTTGGTTCATTGTTTCACATTTATAGTATACACGTAAATATGCTAATAATATGCCAAGTATGCATTTTAGTGCCCAAATGAATTATTGAAATAGACAGGCTTTCGACATCGCTGTCATCATCATGTCTGAAGTTTGTTTTAATATTTTTGAATGACACACAACAAAACAAAAACAGATTCGCTCATGTTTTTCTCAACTCTACATGCAAGCTGCCATTATTAGAAACAAAAATTGGTGTCCTCTGTAAAATACGAAAAAACAATAGATTGTATATCATTTTGTTCATGGCCAATGGGAATAGGAGTTATCAAAAATGGGATGCACTCGGTTTTCAATATCATTTACAAATAACATGCAAACCAGAGATAGTAATGGATCATAGTGTTCGTCACCATATGTTAGTACATATTTGTTTTATTTACCATAGTTTTATTTTTGAAATAGAAAAAGCTGTTATTTCACTTTTAACTCGCGCACTGCAGGGGCTTTGCGCCGAACACGAACTGCAGGGGGTTGATTTCCGCCCCACCCCCTGAGATCTCGAAAACTACGCTATGTAGCGAGAAGCGGAAAACGCCATTTGATAGCTTGATACATGTTCTATCGAAAGTATTCATTATTGTTTTAGGTCAGGTCAAAATTGAGGTCACCAAAAGTCATCAAAGGTCAAATTTTCCAGTTTTTCCTGTTTTAGGACATCGCTCCAGAAATTCCCATATATCTCAGAAATTATGCTAGTTAGAAACAAACCGAAAAAAATCAAATGCCAGCCAGTGAAATTTTCAATCGCTTAAGTGTCCTCAAATTTGATCTCAGATCAATATTTGAGGCTCCAGAGGTAAAAAAAAATGACGTTTTTTTGCTAAATCGTTTTCGCTATTTACTTTATATGTGAAAAAGATAACGGAAAACTGTTTATGCCATTGCGTTTATCTTGTCAAGGCGCTTTGAATGATGTACATGGTGACCTTGTTAAGTTAACTAAAAAAATGACCTCAGATCAAAGTCAAGTGGTGACCCAAGTAGGGCATGTTGCATATGGGAAGACGTGTCTCGACGAGACAAACACATTGATGTCTGTTTCACTTCTCTATCTTTATTATGTCGGGAGTTATTGACAAAAAAGCGATGGTGACCTCGCATGACCTCAAATGACTCAATAGGGGTCACTGAACAAAACTTACACTTGGATCATCAAGAATATCCTATAATAACATGATCCAGAAGTAATTGGACTAATATCATGCATATCCTTAGCATTTGTATATTTCCCCATTGACTTATTATGGGGAGGTTACGAAATTGACCTGACCTTAGGTCACCGATATCAAAATTCCGAGATAAACGAATTGTAAGTACTTATGCTCTCATGACATCCTGTAAGTTTCAAACTGATCGGTGAAAAACTCTGGCTTTGGCACAACTGCAAAAAAAATTGGAGGTGGGGTCACTTGACCTGGTCTGGTGACCTGACCTGAGATGACCCGAGGTTATTATTTTTCCAAAGTGTGCGAAATTAATGTCCTACCAGGTGTTGAAAATCCGGCGGCGCTGCGCGCCGCCGTTTTTTCGCTATCTTTGAAAAACCTGAAGGGGGGGGGGGGGGGGGGAAATCACCCCCCTGCAGTGCGTGGGTTAAATTGAGGCACGATCAATTTGAAACCATATATGTGTCACGGAAAAATGCAGATAAATGAACCAAAAGGTGAATATTTCACTTTAATACATGTTATTGTTTTTTATGTTTAGGTTAGTTTAGTTTAGTTTATTTCAATCATCATCACCGGGCTAATCAAACCCACTTATAGATGAAGTCACAAACGTAGCGAAACACACGCTGAAACACAAACATACCAACCTAAAAGACACCATACAACATGTGATATAAAATGCGATATAAGACAAAGACATGAGATATTAAGTGGGTACACGACTAGACTGACAACACAAAAATACATGCGGCCTACCTAAGCGAGATGACCTATGAGATATACAACACTATGACTACACTGACTTAGAGTATTGCAGTGGAGTAAACGATGACATGTTTCCTAAAATTATCTGACACCATACAACATGTGATATAAAATGCGATATAAGACAAAGACATGATATATTGAATGAGTACATGACTAGACTGACAACTCAAAAATACCCACGACCTACCTAAAAGACATGACCTATGAGATATAAAAGCACTATGATTACACTGACTAGAGTATTGCAGTGGAGTATACGATGACATGTTTCCTAAAATTACATAAGTAGTTTGTCCCAGGGAAGCGCCATTTACTTTTTACATATCCATTCAGCTGAACGTTCCTAAAACTATGCATACTAGGTAAAACTATGTATAACCAAGGTAAAACTATGTATAACCAAGGTAAAACTATGTATAACTAAGGTAAAACTATGTATAACCAAGGTAAAACTATGTATAACCAAGGTAAAACTGTGCACACTAGGTAAAACTATGTATAACCAAGGTAAAACTATGTATAACCAAGGTAAAACTATGTATAACCAAGGTAAAACTATGTATAACCAAGGTAAAACTATGCATACTAGGTAAAACTATGTATAGCCAAGATAAAACTATGCATACTAGGTAAAACTATGTATAACCAAGGTAAAACTATGTATAACCAAGGTAAAACTATGTATAACCAATGTAAAACTATGTATAACTAAGGTAAAACTATGCATACTAGGTAAAACTATGTATAACCAAGGTAAAACTATGCATACTAGGTAAAACTATGTATAACCAAGGTAAAACTATGCATACTAGGTAAAACTATGTATAACCAAGGTAAAACTATGCATACTGGGTAAAACTATGTATAACCAAGGTAAAACTATGTATAACCAAGGTAAAACTATTGAATGTGTTGCTCATTATTGAAACACAGTCAATGCGCACGTGTGCCCCGCACCGTTTCATATTTCAAACCTGTTTTAGTTTTACCAGAGCGCGCCCGCTCGGTCATCGCCCAAAATTCATTTTACTGGTATAATATTGTGGCCTATTCAAGGAGATATCATTTCGCGCCGTTTTTTTGGGGGAGGAAGGGGGCGATTTGCCCGAGGGGGCGCCCTGGGTTTCTTTCCCCCCCCCCCCATCCTAAAATACCTTCCGCCGCCACTGCCACATAATGAATAGGTATACATATCGTGGTCTATGTGGGTGGGGGAAGGGATAAACATATTGGGGTGTGTTTCACTTGTTTTCGAAGTCGATGCCGTTAAAACAGAAGTGTTATGTCGAAAATGTTGAGGGGACGCGTGCCCCCGTCCCCCGCTTCCGGCTCCCATGGGAGTGTGTCGCGTTACATCACCTATCATTTGCGAGATAAATCCCTTGACAGACACCGCTACCTGTTTTGTCTTCCAGAGCAAAAATATTACCCTTCCCTTGTTACCTTTTCCATAATGACCGAGAGAGGTGACGGTAGTCGCTAGATAATTGTACGTGAGTTACACCTCACTCGTACTTCTCAGAGCAGTGGCGCACGCAGGGGGGGGGGGGGGGTCAAAGGGGTCAGCCCCCCCCCCCCCCCCGAAATTTCTGAGGGGGCCCGCATCAAAAGGACCCGTATTCTGACCAATACCTGGCAGGGGCCCGGTCTTGGTAAGGCCTGATCGAGGAAGGGGCCCGGTGCTGGCAAAGGCGTGATATGGGGCCCGGTCAGGACGAGGGTCATGTACTTGCATATTCTTGATGCGGGCCCGTTTCTGGTAGGGGCCCGGTCTTGGTCAGACCCGATCGAGGCAGGGGCCCGGTGCTGGCAAAGGCGTGGCATAGGGGCCGGTCAGGACGAGGGCCCGGTCACAGCAGGGCTCGGTCCTTGCATATTCTTGGTACGAGTCTCTTTCTGGTAGGGGCCCGGTCTTGGTCATGTCCGATCGAGGCAGGGGCCCGGTGCTGGCAAAGGCGTGATATGGGGCCCGGTCAGGACGAGGGCCCGGACACAACGGGGACCGCTCCTTGCAAATTATTGTATCGGGCCCTTCCCTGATAGGGGCCCGTTCCTGGTAGGGGCCCGTTCCTGGTAAAGGCCCTTTTCCTGGTAGGGGTCCGATCAAGACAAGGTCAGGCGCTGGCAGAGCCGTGATATGGGGCGAGGCCAGGTCGAGGGCCCGGTCACAACAGGGCCTGGTCCTTGTAAATTATTGATACGGGCCCGTTCCTGACAGGGGCCCGGTATTGGTCAGGCCCGATCGAGGCAGGGGCCCGTTGCTAGCGAAGGCGTGATATGGCGCCCGGTCAGGACAAGAGCCCGGTCACAACAGGGTCCGGTCCTTGCAGGTTCTTGATACGGGCCCATTCCTGGTAGGGACCCGGTATTGGTAAGGCCTGATCGAGGCAGGGGACCGGTGCTGGCAAAGGCGTGATGTGAGGCCCGGTCAGGACGAGGGCCCAGTCACAACAGGGCCTGCTCCTTGCATTTGTTTTATACGGGCCCGTTACTGGTAGGGGCCCGTTCCTGGTAGGGGTCCGTTCCTGGTAAGGGTCCGATCAAGGCAGTGCCCCGGTGCTGGCAGAGCCGTGATATGGGGCCCGGTCAGGTCTAGTTTCTGGCCAAAACTAGTGGCTAGAGCAAACATGAACTAAATGTATCTCTTTTCAACTGAGAAATATGCGTGTTTTGTTTTCCCTATAGGGTTACATTAAAAAGGTCACGATTATGACTTGACCTTAGGTCACCGATATAGAAAATCCGAGATATTGTAGTCCATCATGGCCTCATGACGTGCTATGAGTTTCATGAGCCGGAGCGACATGAGCCTTGTCGCTCGATTAACCACTGTGCCGGTGGTGCTACCTAGAAGTTGTTTGGTGGTCATATCATTTGACCCGACCTGGTGACCTGACCTGACCTGGCCAGGACCTTTTTTTGCCAAAACGTGGCTTAGCTATTCATTTCAAGTCGTCTTCATTCGTTTTCTGCGCACCGCGTTTTCTGATTATGGCGGAAAAACCAAGGGGGGGGACGAAAAAACGCCCCCGCCCCCGAGCGCCTCCAGAGTAACTCCTATTCCGTTCGCAAACGTAGCCTAGCGTAGTTTATACGGGACTTTGACGTCCAAGGGCTGGGACTTTTAAACCTGTGAAAGGACATGCATCTGGGAGGTTAGAAAGGAAAATATCGCTATAATTTGGCCCAATTTCCAAAATTGACTTAATTTCCGAAGAGATAATTCATTCATGCCTAGAGAATATAAAGTCCCGTGTAAACACGGTTTCTATCTGCACTACAATTTGCGCAAAAGCAGCTCACACATATATGGGCGTAGCCAGGGGCGTAGTGAGGATTTCGCCCAGGGGGGAGGAGCAAATGGGATCAATGGGGCCCTCGTAGCCAAGGGGCCCACATAATTAAAACAGTACAGAATGTTGTATGTTGTAAAACAGCGACAAATAAGTTTAAGACAACGAAAAACTTTATTTGTATTATTTTTGAGAGTCCAAAACTCAACATTTCGAAATTCCGAGATAGCCATTTTGAATAAAATGTCATTTTCTTTCTTTCGGCATTTTGTATTTGTAATTTTCTTTAAAACTCGAATTTCTACGATTTTCAAACATTTATTGTTTTTCAACCAACAATGACATGACATGACATGATATGACGTTATTATCTCTCAAAGTACTCATGCTGTAGGGGGCCCGCTCAAAAACGAGTGACCGAAATCCGCGAAGTCTTCTAAAAACGGGTGGGGGCCCGCACACAAGGGGCCCGCTCTTAGGGCTCTGCCCCCCCCCCCCCCCCCCCCATGGAATCCTGCGTGCGCCACTGCTTCTCAGTTCTCACGAACTACGGAGCTTACTTCAGCTCTGCCCTCTGTTGCAGCCGACTGAAGGTTGAGCTTCAGCAGCTGCGCCGCCAGGGTGCTCTGCGGGCGGGTCTGGACGACGGCCGGTCGTGTGCGCGGTGCCGGGTGGAGCTGGGACGGATTCTGAACCGGGGCGCCGCCTGCCTCTCCTGCCGCCTGAGGGTCTGTAAGAAGTGTCGCCAGCAGCCTACCGGAGGCCGCCGTTGGGTCTGCACAGTCTGCCACAAACAGATGTAAGTCGACCGTTCACCCGCGAACATCGTCTGAGGTTGTAACCGATTCTGAACCGATTCTAAACTGACTGAACCGACTCTGAACCGATTCTGAACCGACTGAACTGATTCTGACCTGATTCTGAATGACCAGCCGGATAGGTTACGGTTCGATTCGTAGACAACTAGTGATGGCCATGCTAATTGTGTAATACATTTAACATCGCTGTCCACTTCAACAGTTGCTTTTATTTTCCCACCTTCGGGCTTCGCACGATATCATTCACCGCCAGAATCTGCCGATTATCACTGAACACACGATTAATTGACGTAGCTGCTGATAGCCGGCCTATAAACTTCACATTCGGTTCTATCATCGTATTAAGGTTTGACTTATAGCCGACAGATAACCTGACATTTCCTAACGCCGCCGCTGCTGCAGGGAGATTCAGCTGGCCACTGGCCAGTGGATGGACGCGTTCGTACGGCGGCCGTCACGGCGCCGGGAGTCAGTTGTGGCGCCCACCACCCTGCTCCGGCGGCAAATCCGACGCTCTCTGACCATCTCCAGTGAGTGCCGTTCAAATGTCGGCACACTAAAGTGCATCATAGTACGAAGTGCGTGCGACAGACTACAGAGGCTCGGGTCTAGATTAAGGGAAGGGTTTTGCCATGGTGTCTAATCTACCTCGTTTTTATTTTGTTAAACGACAGTGCTTTCTTGTTGCACAATTTAGGGTTGCCAACATTCTTCATTTGTCGCAATAGTTATTTAATTTGCATCCATATGAGGTGTGAAATTATGATATTCACTCTTTGGCAGTAATATATTGTATACCTAATCAGATACACAGGAGATGCTTTTACGGTGAGTGGCTGACCGCACTTTACGTGATTATACTCATTGGAGAGTTCCATTTAAACGGTGGCAATGCCTCGTGAATTACCTACCGACTTACCTTTTGCAGACCCAACGGGCTCCAGTCGGGGCTCCATCGAACTCCGAGCTCCGCCGGGGCGACCGCGCCTGACTCCGTCTCCCGGAGGGCACCTCCGACCGCGGCCCCGACCCCGGTCCCGACCGGATCACAAGCCGGTGCGGCGAGCCACGCTGGCTCACGCCGACCGCGAATGGTAGGTGTCGTGTACGACAATCGATGTGGAAGTGATGTAGGGATTATAATTCATGTAGGATAAGGTATGCCAAGTTTCCCGTTCATAGTGTTGTTCATTGATTCATGAACTATTGCGAATGTTCGTCAGGGGGCAATATTTCCACCTCCTTAGGAGGAGGAAGCATTGTGTCCTTGTGATAAGTTGGATCAGTGGTGTGTTGACGTGCAGGATCAGTGGTGTGTTGATGTGCAGGATCAGTGGTGTGTTGATGTGCAGGATCAGTGGTGTGTTGATGTGCAGGATCAGTGGTGTGTTGATGTGCAGGATCAGTGGTGTGTTGATGTGCAGGATCAGTGGTGTGTTGACGTGCAGGATCAGTGGTGTGTTGACGTGCAGGATCAGTGGTGTGTTGATGTGCAGGATCAGTGGTGTGTTGATGTGCAGGATCAGTGGTGTGTTGATGTGCAGGATCAGTGGTGTGTTGATGTGCAGGATCAGTGGTGTGTTGATGTGCAGGATCAGTGGTGTGTTGATGTGCAGGATCAGTGGTGTGTTGATGTGCAGGATCAGTGGTGTGTTGATGTGCAGGATCAGTGGTGTGTTGATGTGCAGGATCAGTGGTGTGTTGATGTGCAGGATCAGTGGTGTGTTGACGTGCAGGATCAGTGGTGTGTTGACGTGCAGGATCAGTGGTGTGTTGATGTGCAGGATCAGTGGTGTGTTGATGTGCAGGATCAGTGGTGTTGATGTGCAGGATCAGTGGTGTGTTGACGTGCAGGATCAGTGGTGTGTTGATGTGCAGGATCAGTGGTGTGTTGATGTGCAGGATCAGTGGTGTGTTGATGTGCAGGATCAGTGGTGTGTTGACGTGCAGGATCAGTGGTGTGTTGATGTGCAGGATCAGTGGTGTGTTGATGTGCAGGATCAGTGGTGTGTTCATGTGCAGGATCAGTGGTGTGTTGATGTGCAGGATCAGTGGTGTGTTGATGTGCAGGATCAGTGGTGTGTTGATGTGCAAGATCAGTGGTGTGTTGATGTGCAGGATCAGTGGTGTGTTGATGTGCAGGATCAGTGGTGTGTTGACGTGCAGGATCAGTGGTGTGTTGATGTGCAGGATCAGTGGTGTGTTGACGTGCAGGATCAGTGGTGTGTTGATGTGCAGGATCAGTGGTGTGTTGATGTGCAGGATCAGTGGTGTGTTGATGTGCAGGATCAGTGGTGTGTTGATGTGCAGGATCAGTGGTGTGTTGATGTGCAGGATCAGTGGTGTGTTGATGTGCAGGATCAGTAGTGTGTTGATGTGCAGGATCAGTGGTGTGTTGATGTGCAGGATCAGTGGTGTGTTGATGTGCAGGATCAGTGGTGTGTTGATGTGCAGGATCAGTGGTGTGTTGATGTGCAGGATCAGTGGTGTGTTGATGTGCAGGATCAGTGGTGTGTTGATGTGCAGGATCAGTGGTGTGTTGACGTGCAGGATCAGTGGTGTGTTGATGTGCAGGATCAGTGGTGTGTTGATGTGCAGGATCAGTGGTGTGTTGACGTGCACTGTGTAGAACCACGCCTCGGAGCCGCCTCCACGCACTCTGTGATATCACTGGCGGTGCCTTCGGTTTTCAGCCGCAGGCAGCAGATGACCCGACGTGAGGTCAGGACCTGGGATGACGTCACAATCAGCAGCGTCACCTCCAGTGTGACCAGCTCACCAATAATACGCAGGAGAGGCGACAGAGGGCAGCAGCTGCAGAAGGCAGGCGATCTCGGAAACGAGGTTAGTGAGTCCCATTTTATTTAACCTTTTGGCACCTTTTACTGGCTAAGAACGGTAAAAAGTGAATAATTGTTTCTTGCTCAAATACCGCCTGGACGAAAACACGATGCATTGTTGTCCGGATCTGACATCCTATCCGATACGTGTCTGATTTATTATCGTAATCCACCTATCTGCCTGCCAGCCGACCTACCTATCGCCTATCGCCTCATATGACATCCGATAGCACATGCTAAACATATTTGAAAACCAGTTCTATGTACTCTGAAGAAACCATAACAGCCGAATTTCGCTGTGTTACCCAGCGTTGTTCGGTCGTATGCTGACGGTCAGTCTGTGCCCTCCCTCCATCAGCTGAGCGACACCACACCAGCGCCGGGCCGATCTCGAGGCAGCAGCTGTTCAGACCCGGTGCTGCTGGGGCCAGCGCAGCCACCCTACACCTCCTCACCGCCGCCTTTGTACGGGAGCACACCGCCCGAGGCAGCGGACCATATCGACTGGGCTTCTGAGGGCGACTCGCTGGTCATAACTGATGGCCACTGCCCTCAGCGGGAGGAGGAAGGCAAGGGTGGTGTTGCCACTGAGACAGAGCGTCCTAAGGCGGAGCCGCCATTAGTAGTGGTGCATCCTGCGGACAAGCATCAACACCTGACGCCAGGTCACCACGAGGAGGTCGAATTCTACCTCCAGCAGCGGCGGGCCAGCATGCCTGTAGAGACGAACGCAGCCACCGAGTCTGAAGACGACCCACGCCGAAGCAGCGAGCCTCACATGCGAATCAAGTGGCCCCAGCTGGTGGAGCTGGCGAGAAGGCGGGAGCGCGGTCTGCCGAACCCCGACCTCCGGCGTCAGATCGTGGAGCGACGCAGCGGCAGCCTGAGTCCGTACCGCCGGCAGGGGAGCGGCTCTGGCGGGCCGGGGAGCGGCTCTGGCGAGCCGGGGAGCGGCTCTGGCGAGCCGGGGAGCGGCTCCGGCGGGCCGGGGAGCGGCTCTGGCGGGCCGGGGAGCGGCTCTGGCGAGCCAGGCTCGCCTCGGTCCCGCTCCTCCTCGACTGGGACGAGTCGCAGCAGCTTCAGAGGGCGTAGCAGGCACCGGGGCGAGTCCGACTCTGAAACCGACTCGGAGTCGTTCGGAGGCGCCATCTTTAAGAAGCTGACGGTGGTGGCCAGCAGGCAGCATCACAGCTGTGTAGACCTGGGAGGAGATGACAGCGCTACACCAGGTAGGTCGGCGGGCCGTACAGTGGCCTGGTGTCAGTGTCAGTGTCAGTACAGACTACAGTGGCCTGGTGTCAGTGTCAGTGTCAGTACAGACTACAGTGGCCTGGTTTCAGTGCCAGTGTCAGTACAGACTACAGTGGCCTGGTGTCAGTGTCAGTACAGATTACAGTGGCCTGGTGTCAGTGTCAGTGTCAGTACAGACTACAGTGGCCTGGTGTCAGTGTCAGTGTCAGTACAGACTACAGTGGCATGGTGTCAGTGTCAGTGTCAGTACAGACTACAGTGGCCTGGTGTCAGTGTCAGTGTCAGTACAGACTACAGTGGCCTGGTGTCAGTGTCAGTGTCAGTACAGACTACAGTGGCCTGGTGTCAGTGTCAGTGTCAGTACAGACTACAGTGGCCTGGTGTCAGTGTCAGTCTCAGTACAGACTACAGTGGCCTGGTGTCAGTGCCAGTGTCAGTACAGACTACAGTGGCCTGGTGTCAGTGTCAGTGTCAGTAGACTACAGTGGTCTGGTGTCTCATCAGTCGGGAGTGGCACGTGGGATGAAAGGTCTGGCCTGCAGACAATTAGGACAGGTGTGTTGGGCTGAGGTATGTACTTGTTTGTAATTGCTTTCCTTGCCGTTACCACTGGCCCTACGTGTGGTAGAGTAAGTGGTTTTCCTTGGTGTGGCAAGAAGCGCGTCTATTTTTTTCGCGCAATGTTTTTTTCACGGGAAATCGAACAACGTTCAACACAACTTCTTTATTTGAGCTTCCTCTCACTATCGTAATGAAAATGTTGTTTGGTGAGTTCAGGAAGCATGTCATCATGTACTCATCCGTCATACTCTTGTATTGTTGTTAGTTGCATATTGTGTACGAGTGACACGACATACTCGTATATCTGATGTTTAAGTAGATCTGCTTTTGTGTTTTTGATGGCCAGACTTCACCCTTACAAGATAGTTTGAATGACCCGTTAATGATGCTTATAATAGACTATATACACGTTACAGAACTGAAATTATAACAAAACGAGCAGCAACACCTCAGAGAATACTTTGCTCCCGATGGAAAATAACAGACGGATCGAAGTTTCAAACGATGGCCACATATTTCACCACAAAGCGCACCCTGCGCCCACCAAATCCACATCATACATTTGTTTTAACTTTGTATAATACCATGGCTGGAATAAATCAGTATGTTCGTTAGACAATGGGAAGGCGAGTATCGGTGAAACAGCTGTGGTATTATAATGTCCTGTTAATAAACACTTTTCCTTTCTAACGACGAATATTTTGATTAGTCATCCTATTGACCCGCAAATATTTTATTTAGCTGAAATGCATATCGTATACTGTCAAACAAACAATAACAATAACAAACAAAACAATTGCACATATCAGCTGATATGTGTGTTCCGGATGGACAATGGACTCAAACGTCCACACGTTTACGACTATCCTCTGATAGCTCGACAGGAATGTTATCGTGTCTTTCCGTAAGCCGATTATCTAATCAGCCTCTATCATATCTGCCCGGAACTGAGGTCGCTCCTACCAGACCTCTTCATTTTCCGGGTAATATTAATATACCCACGGCCAGTGACCGCCTGGTGGCACGGCTTTAACTCGCTACCAGCGTTACAGCTATGATAGCAGCCTGTGTATACTGCTGGTGAAGTCACGCGGCGATAGTTAATGTTACCTCACAACACGACACAATGATGAAATGTCGTAAATCGCAGGCTTTGCCCGCCCGCCTTTTCCTCTCGTTTACCAAGCGAAGCCTGACATTGGGATTTTAAGCTGACAGACACACCCCTGTTATTGAACAAGATAAGCCGAAATAATGCCACAATTCCTTCGATTTCACCTTATTTCTCCTGGCACCTGACAATAGGCACTAAGTCGCAATATTTACTGATTGTCCCACGTCTTACGAAGTAATATGGAGGCCTTTCAAACATCACTCATTGATAGGCAAATCACGAATAAAACGTGCATTGTTTCAAGCCATCGAACTACTCCTCCGGGTAGTAGGACCCCTGCCTAGCCAGCCAGCGGAGAAGCCCGGGTAGTAGGAGCCCTGCCTAGCCAGCCAGCGGAGAAGCCCGGGTAGTAGGACCCCTGCCTAGCCAGCCAGCGGAGAAGCCCGGGTAGTAGGAGCCCTGCCTAGCCAGCCAGCGGAGAAGCCCGGGTAGTAGGACCCCTGCCTAGCCAGCCAGCGGAGAAGCCCGGGCAGTAGGACCCCTGCCTAGCCAGCCAGCGGAGAAGCCCGGGTAGTAGGACCCCTGCCTAACCAGCCAGCGGAGAAACCCGGGTAGTAAGACCCCTGCCTAGCCAGCCAGCGGAGAAACCCGGGTAGTAGGACCCCTGCCTAGCCAGCCAGCAGATAAGTCCGGGTAGTAGGAGCCCTGCCTAGCCAGCCAGCGGAGAAACCCGGGTAGTAGGACCCCTGCCTAGCCAGCCAGCAGAGAAGCCCGGGTAGTAGGAGCCCTGCCTAGCCAGCCAGCGGAGAAGTCCGGGTAGTAGGAGCCCTGCCTAGCCAGCCAGCAGAGAAGCCCGGGTAGTAGGACCCCTGCCTAGCCAGCCAGCGGAGAAGTCCGGGTAGTAGGACCCCTGCCTAGCCAGCCAGCGGAGAAGCCCGGGTAGTAGGACCCCTGCCTAGCCAGCCAGCGGAGAAGCCCGGGTAGTAGGACCCCTGCCTAGCCAGCCAGCAGAGAAGCCCGGGTAGTAGGACCCCTGCCTAGCCAGCCAGCAGAGAAGCCCGGGTAGTAGGACCCCTGCCTAGCCAGCCAGCAGAGAAGCCCGGGTAGTAGGACCCCTGCCTAGCCAGCCAGCGGAGAAGCCCGGGTAGTAGGACCCCTGCCTAGCCAGCCAGCGGAGAAGCCCGGGTAGTAGGAGCCCTGCCTAGCCAGCCAGCAGAGAAGTCGTATTTCTTAGAAGTCCATCAGCGGACGGGCAGAGCCATCTAGCAGTGAAGTTGGCGCTGCTTTGGTGGCCCTCCTACCGAACTAGCCGTTACTGGCTACTGTTGGGCAGCTTGACCATGGTGTTGGCTCGAGGCGTTCAATGGACGAGTGTACCAAACAATTTTCCTGAAGTATAGACGACGTTGGGGTTCCCAAGTCATGCGAAATTATTATTTGCATAGAAGGTTAATTGTTGATGCATTTTTGACAGTGACAGGTCAAGCTTTGCTGCCTAACAGCAGGTTTACATTAGACATATTGCCAGCCTCGTAACTGATTTAAATTATGTGACAGTGTGCTGAAAATATAGACCAGCCAATTTGTGTTTAAAATAAATCATTCTGCTATAACTTATGATAGCAAAAATGTCTAAGCTTGAGGCAAAACATGTGTGTTCTTGCCTTCGTCTTTGTGGTAATATTTTTTTTTTAACTGAGGACTGCGATAGATGACGTCATCCAAGGAAAACGCAGACATTCCATTGCGATAAGTTCGCTGATTAAGACTAAGAATCCCTACCAGTGCTGGGTTTTGGTAAGGATTTTAGTTGATTACCGAGCGGGCCCGTGAGGTTTCTCGTCAACTTACTAGACAAATTTACATTTGACCCGGCCCGAACCGACCCGACCCGGCCCGACCCGGCCCGACCCGGCCCGAACCGGCCCGAACCGGCCCGAACTGGCCATACAGACGCTTTTCGGAAGCTAATAACTTTGCAACCACTGCTCCGATTGAGATCAGGTTTCCCCCCATTAGATAGGACCATCAAATCAATTTCGATTTTGGTATGGTGCGTTCTGATAGGGGTGGTACCACAGCGCGTGGCACACGCAAACATCGAAATGAACAAAAAACATTCTTGATCAAAAATGACATTATTAATCTAAGCATTATTTTATACGCTGAACCATGCAGCGCTCAGGACGTACTCCCTTTTGGCGGATTCGAGCAAGGAGATCATGAACAATTTAACAAAACTTAACTCGAATGTTGGCATGCATTTTTATGATGTGATGTGAAATGTTGGCCTGTCAATTTTTATGGAGGACTAAAAGGACTAAAAGGACTATGTGTTACTACCAAGTGTGCTTTCGTACCGTTTCATATTTCAAACCTGTTTTAGCTTTACCAGAGCGCGCCCGCTCGGTCATCGCCCAAAAAGGCGTTTTACTGGTGAATATATACCCACTTGAATCAGCAACAGATACCGCTCGGTTACCGCCGATTAAGGCGTTTTACTGGTCGTATAAATTAATGCTTAGATCAATAAAGACATTTTTGATCAAGAATGATTTTGGTTCATTTCGTAGTTTGCGTATGCCACGCGCTGTGGTAACACCCCTATCAGAACGCATCATACCAAAAACAACATTGATTTGATGGTCCTATCCAATGGTGAAAACCCGATCTAAATCGGAGGAGTAGTTGCAAAATTATTAGCTTCCGAAAAGCGTCTGTACGGCTGTGTCGGGCCGGTTCGGGCCGGTTCAGGCCGGGTCAAATGTAAATGTGTATAGTAAGTTGACGACAAACTTCACGGGCGCTTCGTGCCCGCTCGGTAATTATCTTCTTTGGTTGTAGTTGAAACAAACCGCTATTAATTACATCGGACACAAGCGAGACATTGCTCCATGAACAGTCTCAGTACGTTGACATAACGGATCACTCACAATACACACATTCACAATCGTGTAACTACACTCCACTACATATGCGTATCTACACTACACCACCCCCCCCCCCCTCCCCACAGGGACAGTGTTACCGCGGAAGATGCTATTTGTTTATTGATAGCGGGTGTTTTGTCCTTGATGTAAAGTGCTTCGAGGATTCGCTAACGATTTGGATTGTTAGAGGATGCGATAATAATTGTGTTTCCTACAAGTTGTTTTCTGGTTAATGTTGAGTTGTGACGTTAATGTGATGTTAATGTTGTGATGTGATGTGATGTGATGTGATGTTGTGATGTAATGTGATGTTAATGTTGTGTTGTTAATGTGATGTTAATGTTGTGATGTGATGTGATGTGATGTGATGTTGTGATGTAATGTGATGTGATGTGATGTGATGTTGTGATGTAATGTGATGTTAATGCTGTGTTGTTAATGTGATGTTAATGTTGTGATGTGATGTAATGTGATGTTAATGTTGTGATGTGATGTGATGTGATGTTAATGTTGTGATGTGATGTGATGTGATGTGATGTTGTGATGTAATGTGATGTTAATGCTGTGTTGTGAATGTGATGTTAATGTTGTGATGTGATGTAATGTGATGTTAATGTTGTGATGTGATGTGATGTGATGTGATGTTGTGATGTAATGTGATGTTAATGTTGTGTTGTTAATGTGATGTTAATGTTGTGATGTTAATGTTGAGTTGTGACGTTGGTGGATATGTTCTTTCGGTGACCCTTCCCTGAGATGCATTGTGAGTCGTCGTGATAGTGTTGTGGTTCTTTCGGTGACCCTTCCCTGAGATGCATAGTGAGTCGTCGTGATAGTGTTGTGGTTCTTTCGGTGACCCTTCCCTGAGATGCATTGTGAGTCGTCGTGATAGTGTTGTGGTTCTTTCGGTGACCCTTCCCTGAGATGCATTGTGAGTCGACGTGATAGTGTTGTGGTTCTTTCGGTGACCCTTCCCTGAGATGCATTGTGAGTCGTCGTGATAGTGTTGTGGTTCTTTCGGTGACCCTTCCCTGAGATGCATTGTGAGTCGACGTGATAGTGTTGTGGTTCTTTCGGTGACCCTTCCCTGAGATGCATTGTGAGTCGTCGTGATAGTGTTGTGGTTCTTTCGGTGGCCCTTCCCTGAGATGCATTGTGAGTCGACGTGATAGTGTTGTGGTTCTTTCGGTGACCCTTCCCTGAGATGCATTGTGAGTCGACGTGATAGTGTTGTGGTTCTTTCGGTGACCCTTCCCTGAGATGCATAGTGAGTCGTCGTGATAGTGTTGTGGTTGTGACACCAATGTAGGTTACTGAATGAAGCCGGCAATCTTCAGGTGGACAATACAATTGGTAAACTACATTGTCACGTTTAAGTTTGTTACCGTCAGTCAGTGCATTGTTTTTGATGACCAGGTTGTGTGCTTTCCTTTTTTGATAATATATCTCTAGTTTGACGCTATCGTTGGGATTCGTACACTTTACACAGTCACTGATGATTTCACGATTAACTCTTCCGTTTACTTTGTATGCTGATGACATGTAATTACGATAATATAAAGTAATGTTGTTTTTCTTCGTTCTATCTTTGTTGTCACTAGCAGATACCCTGTCCAAGTGCTTCTTAATTTCGTCATCAACTTCTATGTTTGAATATTCGTTGTTTACTAATATCTGTTTCAGCCTAGTGAATTTTACGTGCATATCTGACCATGTAGATCAGTGCTTCACTGCTCTTCTAATAAATGATCTAATAACGCTTGTTTTATATCGGTTTGGACACTCACTTTGGGCATAGAGGCATCTACCTGCGTCAGTAGCCTTGCGGTGAACATTTGTGACAAAATCACCACCCTTATTGTGCACCAGTACGTCTAAAAATGGTATTTTGTTGTCTACACCAAGCTCATATATAAATCTTAGGACCGAGTTCTGCTGCATGGCTTATATTATTTGATGCAGATGTTCAACGCTTCGGACATGTACGAACACGTCGTCCACGTATCTGCAATATATATATTTGGGGCTATGTTTGGATTAGTGAGCACTTTTTGTTCAATGTCACCCATTTACAAATTCGCAAAAAGTAGTCCTAGAGGTGAGCCCATAGCTACTCCCTCTATTTGCGAATAAAGCTGACCGTCTGGACCCCGAAAAGGTGATTCTGTTGTACAGGCTCTCAATAGTTCTTCATGAATGCCCCTAGAAAACTGAAGAGGCGAGTGTCCAGGGCGAGTGTCCAAACCGATATAAAACAAGCGTTATTAGATAATTTATTAGAAGAGCAGTGAAGCACTGCTCTACATCAGCAGTGGCGGCGCAAAGCATTTTTGCCAGGGGTGGCAAGATTGACTGAGTCCTCTACGCATGTATCCTCTACTGGGAAAAAGTGTCACAGAAGTATAAAATCCATATAAACCTCGCGACAAACAAGATTAAAACCCAACACATTTCGTCCATTTTTTTGTGTTATTAATTAGCTGATATCTATTTTTGCAAGTTCTTCAAATATTTTTAGCACATTCTATTTTGATACCGGACCGATAAATTACCAGTAAACCCCCGTAGTTGGCGATGAACGAGCGAGCGCGAAGGAAATGTATGGGGAATTTCGGCAAGTAGTTTCTGAGATACAAAAACGGGTACGCACGTGCGCATGTGCAGAGGCACCCATCTTTGACTTGTGGGAAAGTGGGGGCTGAGAGGTCCCAACCACACGCCAAATTTGAACACAATCGGCTCAGCCGTTCCAGATATATAGAATAGGGGTGTGCACGTGCGCACGTGCAAAGCCACCCCACCCCTGACTTGTGGGGAACTGGCGGATGAGAGGTCCCTAACTACACGCCAAATTTTAACACAATCGGCTTAGCCGTTCCTGAGATATAGAAGAGGGGTGTGCACGTGCGCACGCGCAGAGTCACCCCACCCCTGAGTTGTGTTAAAGTGGCGGCGGCTGAGGGGTACCTAACCGCACACGAAATGTTTACGTAATCTGCCCAGCCGTTGCGGAGTAATCGCGAGAAAATACTTTTCAGCACCCCTCACGCGGCACGCGCCACGCGCAGTGGTAGTCACCCACAGGGTCGGGCCGCTCATATTAAGATTTTTCCCATATACCACGGAAAGACGAGCGAGCGCTTCGCGCTCGCTCGTAACCAGTAAAACGCCTTTTTGGGCGATGACCGAGCGAGCGCGCTCTGGTAAAGCTAAAACAGGTTTGCAATATGAAACGGTAAGGGAGCACACGTGGTAGTAACACAGTCATTTTAGTCCTCCATAAAAATTGCCAGGCCTCAATGCATGCCAACATAAAAACCTGTAAGGCGCCGTAGTTGGCGATGAACGAGCGAGCGCGAAGGAAATGTATGGGGAATTTCAACTTGATCGGGCAAGTAGTTTCTGAGATACAAAAAAAGGTGCCCACGTGCAGAGGCACCCACATTTGACTCGTAGGGAAGTGGAGGCTGAGAGCTAACCACACACCTAATTTGAACACAATCGGCTCAGCCGTTCCAGAGATATAGAATAGGGGTGTGCACGTGTGCACGTGCAGAGGCACCCCACCCCTGACTTGTGGAAAAATGGCGGCTGAGGGGTCCCTAACCACACACCAAATTTGCACACAATCGGCCCATCCGTTGCAGAGTTTATTCGAGAAAACAATTTTCAACACCCCTCACGCGGCACGCGCCACGCGTAGTGGTAGGCACCCACATGAGTCGGCACTGGTCTCAGACAGAGTAGGTTGGATTGGGCTGCTCAGCAAAGAAGTCAGCTTGTCAATCGGACGTGTGGTTGCAGAGATATGAATTTCTCAAAAGCGTCGCCACGGGTCGGGCCGGGCCGGGCCGGGCCGTTCCTAATCATATTTGTCCCATATACCACGAAAGGGCGAGCAAGCGCAAAGCGCTCGCTCGTAATTAAGTTTATTAAATTGTTTATGATCTCCTTTCTCACATCCGCCAAAAGGGAGTACGTCCTGAGCGCTACATGCTACAGCGTATAAATAGATGATTATATTAATACAAATTTGTTATCAAGAATAATTTTTGCAAGGATTTTTGTTCATTTCGACGTTCGCGTATGCCAACTGCTATGCGATGTGGTACCACCTCTAGCAGAACGAACCATACCAAAAACAAAATTTATTTGATGAACCTATCCAATGGCGAAAACCCAATCTCAATCGGATCAGCGGTTGCAAAGTTATTAGCTTCCGAAAAGCATATATATATGGCCGGGTCGGGCCGGGTCGGGCCGGGTCAAATGTAAATTTGTCTAGTAAGATGACGTGAAACCTCACGGGCGCTTCGCCCGCTCGGTAATGAAGCATGCAGCGCGCTCAGGACGTACTCCCTTTTGGCGGATTCGAGCGAGGAGATCATGAACAATTTAATAGAACTTAATTCAGCTTTACCAGAGAGCGCCTGCTCGGTCATCGCCCAAAAGGCGTTTTACTGGTGTATACCAGTATTACTGGTGTATTACTGGTGTATACCAGTAAAACGCCTTTTTTGGCGATGACCGAGCGGGCGCGCTCTGGTAAAGCTAAAACAGGTTTGAAATATGAAACGGTACGGGAGCACACGTGGTAGTAACACATAGTCATTTTAGTCCTTTTAATCCTCCATAAAAATTGCCAGGCCTCCATGCATGCCAACACAAATATTAAGTTTTATTAAGTTGTTCATGATCTCCTTTCTCGAATCCGCCAAAAGGGAGTACGTCCTGAGCGCTGCATTCTTCAGTGTATACAAAACGAATGCTTAGATAAATAATGCCATTTTTGATCAAAAATTATTTTGGTTCATTTCGACGTTTGCGTGTGCCACGCGCTGTGGTACCACCCCTATCAGAACGCACCATACCAAAATCAAAATTGATTTGATGGTCCTATCCAATGGTGAAAACTCGATCTCAATCGGAGCAGTGGTTCCAAAAATATTAGCTTCTGAAAAGCGTCTGTACGGCCGGTTCGGGCCGTGTCGGGCCAGGTCAAATGTAATTTTGTCTAGTAAGTTGACGAGAAACCTCACGGGCGCTTCGCGCCCGCTCGGTAATAACTCGATGGCGATGTTAACAACAGATAGTTTATAGACGATTGTACGATAAAATATAAACTCAATCATTCTGATGATGAAACATGTACCTACCTATGTTTCGAAACGTTAACATAAATAATGAGCTTAGGAGAAGTTCTGTTTAACTATCAAGATATGAGACGAAAACCGTGCGAAAATAGAAACAACTCAACGAAAGTTAGTGAAAGCTGAAAATGCTTTGGTTTGTAATCAAACAGCCATAAAAGAAAACCTTCTGCCGAATTATACCAGAATATATATACAAATATATATATATATATATATATATATATATATATATATATATATATATATATATATATATATATATATATATATATATATATATATATATATATATATATATATATATATATATATATATATATATATATATATATATATATATATATATATATATATATATATATATATATATATATATATATATATATATATATATATATATATATATATATATATATATATATATATATATATATATATATATATATATATATATATATATATATATATATATATATATATATATATATATATATATATATATATATATACGCCCTTGTAGCTCAGTTGGGAGAGCGCCGGACCTCACCCGGTAGTGGCAGCCCGGGTTCGAGTCGCTTCGGCGCTCGCTATTTGCCCCGACTGGGATGGCCTGTGGCCGGTGGCAGCGGTCACACTCAAGGTCAGTTGACGTCAGAGGGCGGGGCGGACCGTGTCAAGGTATGTCGGGCACGTAAAACTTTCGCTTCTAAATTCTGCCGGACGCCAGGAATTGCTTGATCGGGTGGTGGGGTCAGGGCCTGCGCAACAAGCTATGCTTAGCGCGGGGCCTGACCTCGGAAATCCATCCATTCAAAAACATTCGGACTAAATTTATTTTAATATATATATATATATATATATATATATATATATATATATATATATATATATATATATATATATATATATATATATATATATATATATATATATATATATATTATATATATATTATATATATATATTATATATATATTATATATATATTATATATATATATATATATATATATATATATATATATATATATATATATATATAATAATAATAATTATCAGATCATGTAGAACCACACAACTTCACACACAAACATGATAATTCAACTAAAATCTCCTCACACCATATTTGTAAAAAAACCTGCCGCCATGCGGTCAATCCTTGTTCTGGTAAGTAATGCCTCCTGTGCCATTCTCTGCTGTCCGGTTATCGTCTGCTCTTGTGAGTGTCTGCTTGCATGTTGCCGTCGCTTCTGTGGCCGTCTGGTGCGCCTCTGTGGCCGTCTGGTGCGCTTATGTGACCGTCTGGTGCGCTTCTGTGACCGTCGCTTTGTCTGATCCTGCTGAGGTGGTGACCTGGTGTCTGCCGGGAGCGGCCCATCTCTGGCGGCGGTACGGAGAGCGTTCCCTGCTGCCCCGGCCCGGCCCGGCTGGACCGACTGGGCAGACTTGGCTGACTTGGCTGATGGCTGGCTGGCGGCACTGACGCTGCCTCGTCTAGCTGCTCTGCCGCTGCCTGGTCACCGCTCGTCGCGGCCAGGTCAGTGCCAGGAGCGGTCAGATTACGGGTCGCCGAGGTCAGGTCAGTGCCTCGGGCGGTCTGGCGAGGTCAGCAGTGGTAACAGGTGTCAGGGGCTGGCGGCAGGAAGAGGCGGAATATGGAGCCAGCTGAGTCAATCCTTCCCCGACCTGCGGCCGGTGCGGCGGATCTCCGACAGTGACTACAATAACTCCAGGAACTACAAAGACTCCAGCGCTCTCAGTGACTCCAGGGACTCCAGTGACTCCAGGGACTCCAACGGCCCCAGTGAATTAATTGACTTCAGTGTAGCAGGGATGGATCTCAAGGGCTCAGGTAGTGACTCCGGTGTGACGGAGACGAGTCTCAACGCGACTCATCGCCGGCAGGCGGATCGGTATGACTCAAATATACATCAGGTAACTGTCTCCCACCACCCACAGCCTCTCATCGTGCGGCGGCTACGCGGGAGTGCGTGCGAAGCGCCACCGCGCGATCCACCTCGCGATCCGCCCCGCGATCCGCCGTGCGATCCGCCTCACGATCTGCTCCGCTCCCTTCACCGGTCGGGCCGGCTGGCCGGTGGTGACGGTCGCCGCGGCGCCGCCACCGTCGCCAACAGCGATCCGGCCGAGATAGTGCCAGCGCACGACGACCGATGGCGCGTTTTTACCCGCCTCTACTCGTCGCCGCCGCACGACGAGCGCTGCGACTCTGCGCGAGGCGAGTCGCGAGGCCAGTCGCGAGGCGAGTCACACGGGGAGTGGCGCGGGGCCCGAGCGGCCGCCTGCAGCAGTACCGAGTCGGGGTTCGCGGAGGAGGCGGACTGTCGGCCGGCACGCGGCGGCGGCGGCGGCGGCTGCGGCAAGGACCGTTGGCCGGCCGACACATCGCTCCCTGGCAGTCACTACCGGCACAAAGCCGCTGTCAAGGCCAGCACCGGCCGGGGGAACGGGGGCGCAGTGTGCCCGCCGCCCGAGCAGCGCGCTGGACGCCGCCTCGGAGCCAGCTGCATCCCGAGCCGAGCCCCGAGCTGGCGGAACGGCGGCTTAGCACCGCCCGAAACACGGAGTTGGGGAAAGGGTGAGAGACTTCAGCAGACACGGGAGACGCTAAGCGGAGGCTGCGCTGAGAGCTTTGAGCAGCGACTGGAAACGAAACGGGAAACAGGACTAGAGACGGGAATGAAGACGAGACAGAAGACGGCGCCGGATTCTCGTCGACAGGAGACGGGTCACGAGACTGGACGGGAGACGCGCAGGGTACCGCATGACTCCATCAGCTCGTATCTGACCTCAGCACCGCGGGAAATGGCACACCAACACGGCTTGCTTTCATCGTCCGGCGTCGGCAGGCCTCAGACGTCCCGAGAGTGCCGTGTTTGTCAGGGTGGGAGCGGCGCTACAGAGGTGCCGCGCCTCACCGCCGACTTATCAAACACGGTACTGAATGTGACCGCAGCCGACGTGACTGATAGTCTGAGGGATATGAGACGGCACGGATCTGAAATAAAGCCCGGCCCGCACCTGGAAATCGACCGTAATCACGTGCTTTCCGAAATCGGACAGCGCGGGAAGGTTAGCGAAGCCGCGTGCCGTTCACACGGTTCGAGGAGTGCCAGGTCTCAAATCGTATATGATAGTAACTGCGTACGCGTTCTGATCACGGGCCAGGACGAGGAAAATCTATATGACTATGAGACGAAACGTGAGACGAAACGTGAGACGAGACGTGAGACGCCTGACACGTCCCAGTTCCGTGTGCGCCGCTGCCGGAGTTGGGCGGAGTCGGAGTTTGGCACGGTCCGCCCCGCGCTCCACCTGGCTCTGCGGCACGCTAGTGCGGACTCCCGTATCTCGACGCCGTGTGACGCCGCCGATAGCCTCGATAGTGACGTCGCCACAGCCCCGCGCCGCCGGCGACGCCAGGTGATCATCTGGGGCGGCGACAGGGGCACCGGGGGCGGGGGCGGGGGCGGGGGCGGGGGCGGGGGCGGGGGCGGGGGCGGGGGCGGCGGGCTGTGGCAGCGCAGGGGCAGCTCCGAGTCGCAGCCCGGGCCGGTAGACTCGGCCGAGCCGGCCAGACCCGGCGCCGGCGGATCGCACGAAGAGAGAGGCGGCCGGCGGCCGGCCGGGCCGCGGGCGGCAGGCGCCGCCACCGCCGCCGCGCCGGCCCGCCAGTGCCCGTCCGGCGGCGGCGGCGAGCGCCCCGCTCTCTGCTTCACTGCGCTGCATCCCGTCACACCGCGGCTCCGACACCCCGCCGCACGCGCCAGCAACGACGCGGAACACGGCGCACGAAGGCAGACGGCGGCGCAACACAGCGCGACGATCTCGACACCATCGCAGCTTCCGGCACTGGCCGCCGACGTCGCCACGGCAAGTGACATCACCATGGAAGAAGAGAACCGCAAAAACGCCGCCATCTCGGCACTCGCCGACGACCCAGTGAGGATAGAGGAGTGCGCGCCGGACCCGAAAGTGGACGACTCCGAGTCAGACGAGTCGACGTGCGAGTACGACCTAGTAGTGGCGGCCGAGCGATTCGACCGCGGCGCCGACCGCGAGGTTGGCAGTGATAACAGCGAGGCGAGTGCCGACGCCACGCATTCCGACTCGGACGACTCGGATAGCTCAGACCCGGAGACGAACGTACGACAGATGTACGTGCTGAACCCGAGCTCGTCGGTCGAGGAACTGCTCGACACGGTCGACAGCGGCACGGACTCGCCGCTGACGGTGGACGCGCGGCCCGTGTCGCGTCCAGCGTCGCGTCCCGTGTCGCCGTCAGAGTCGCCAGCCCCGACAGGACCGGTGCCGGGCCCCGACGCCGACCGTAGCGTGCAAAGCAAGCTGTCCGAGTCAGATACCGGACCTGATACGACCCGGCCGGCAGAGGCGGCAGCGGTGCCTCACGCGACGGCGGCTGAGGCTGAGGCTGAGGCTGAGACTGAGGCTGAGGCTGAGGCTGAGGCTGAGACTGAGGCTGAGGCTGAGGCTGAGGCTGAGGCTGAGGCTGAGGCTGAGGCTGAGGCTGAGGCTGAGGCTGAGGCTGAGGCTGAGGCTGAGGCTGAGGCTGGGGCTGGGGCTGAGGCTGAGGCTGAAGTTGATGCTGAGGCTGATGAAGTAGATGGACGCGATGTTACTGAGGCGGAACAGATAGAAGTTCTGGATACAGGACAGAGCAGAGAGGTGGTGCCTGCCGATACTGGGCAGGAGGCAGAAGAACACTTGGCCGAGACAGGACAGTTGGCTGAGGCAAACTCGGCTGAGACAGGACTGTTGGCCGAGGAAAACTCGGCTGAAACAAAACAATCGGCCGCAGAGACCAGTGATGTGACGGCTGCTGTGGAAGCTCCTGTCACAACGGTGTCAGCAGATGTGATAGCTTGTGAAGCTCCTGAGTCTGGACAGGGGGCTGAGCCTGTTGCCGTAAAGACGGTGGACGTGGTGACTCCCGGTGCACCTACTTCAACGGAGGAATGTGCTGCTGACGAGGCATCTCGTGAAAAGACTGCTGCTGGTGATACTAAGGAGCTGATGAAAGTCACGCCTCCTGATGCGGTAGACGCCAATGACTGGACTGTTTCTGAAACAGGTATGGCAGGGAGTGCTGCTTCGGACTCGCTGGAGACACCAGCCATAAGTGTATGTAGTGACGCGCCGAATACGGACGCTGCGAGTGTGTCAAACGCGACGATTTCTAGTGATAGTGCCAAACTAGTAGCGGATTACGACAGTGCGGGCGCCGCGAAATGCGTGGATGCGAGCGATGCGTGTGCTGCGGAAATGACCGACTCGAGTGGCGAGAGCGACGCGTGTGTGGCGAAATCAGCGCAGTCGAGAACTGCGAGTCCGTCAGTGAACGTGAACAATGCGAGTGTCAGCGGGACAAAGGAATCCGCGGAGACGACGGTGCCTGGCGGTGCTGAGGAGAACTCAGTCGACCTGTCCTCGGCGCCACAGCCTTTGACCTCGTCCCCACCGCCGGACGAGGTCAAAGACGTTCCCGCGGCAGCCGCAGACGCAGCGGCGGCCGCGAGCTGCGCCGCAGAGGTGCAGGAACATGCAGCGCCACATTGCGCGGACGCCGCCGCCGAGCCCCGCTGGGCGCAGGTAACCGAGGACGCCGTGCACCCCGACCGGTGTCCTCGCCCGTTAGGTGAGGAGCAGACCGTTTCAAATGAGCTTATAACGGACGAGGGGGTTCCGGTTAAATTAGCTAGTCCCGGCAGTGCCACAGAAGAGGTGCTAACAGAAGGGGGTAGCGCGAAGGAGGGAGGAGATTCGTCCGTTCCCAAAGTCGAATCATATCTGGGCACTTTTTCAGAGACAAGTATTCATTCTGAATCTCTCCCGGTTGAAGCCAGATCAGATGTAGATTCTGCCGTTAAAAGCGAAGCAGTGACAGATGAAACTGTGCCAAAACTAGCGCCTCAGGAGGGGGAGAATGAAGCCACTCTTGAGACTCAAACAGACCAATCTAAGCCGTGCCATTGTGACGCTGACCTGCCTTTCACCACTCAAGCCCCTGCGCCTGTCAGGCAAAGCGAAGACCGACCCCTCCAACCACGGACCCCTCCACGGACCCCTCCAACCGAAGCACAGGCGACCGAAACCGGCACCGCTCCCACTTCACACGAACCCCACCCCGTCACGGACACCGCCACACCGTCCTCCGACATCGTGACGCACCCTGTCACGGCGCGTGACGCGTCACCCGCCACGGAATGTGCGGCACTCGACTCGCGGGCGCCGCCGGCCGCCGCGCAGGAAAAACTCGTCTCAGATGATCCAACAGCTGTAAAAGTGCCAGTGGACGGCAGCGCGGCACCGGTTAGCCCTGACTCCGGGTCGCTCGAGGAAAAACCGGCAACGGACGGGCCGGCGCCAGTAGACAGCTGTCGCGCCGCCACGGCCGGTGACGTCATAAGTGCTACTGCTGAGACACGGGCGGGGTCAGGGGATACTGCTGGGACAGGGTCGGGGCTCAATGCTGCTTCGGGGACCGAGGCGGGGCCTGCTGCTACTGTTGGGACAGAGGAAGGGCCCGCCGCGGACGCTGGGACCGAAACAGGGACCACTGCGGCCGCTGATATTGACGCTGAGGTAACTGTAACAGAGTCTATGACAGAATCTGCTTCCGAAACTGAACCAACCGTGACCACCGAAACTGTAATTGAACCTTCGACAGCCATTGATACCAACACTGATCCTACAACAGCCACCGATAGCGAAACTGATCCAACAACAGACAACGATGCCGAGCCGGAGTGCGCACTTGATACCGCTGCCGATGCTGCGACTGATAATGTCCCAGCTAGAAGTCCAGCCGACTCGGAATCGGCAACTACGGCGGCTGAGACAGCAGCAGCCAGTCCTATTCCAGTTGCAGGTGAACCAGACCTCGCCGGTTTGGCGCCGGCCGGTGAACCAGTAGCAGGTAGCACCGAGGGTAATGCGGCTGAAAAGTCAGCAGCTGATGTCCCAGAAGCTGATGAACCAGCAGCTGATGAACCAGCAGCTGATGAACCAGCAGCTGATGAACCGGCAACTGATGAACCAGCCGCTGATGAGCCAGCAGTAGGTAGCTCTGAAGGTGATGCAGTTGAGAAGTCGGCAGCTGATGGCCAGGCAGCGGGTATCGCCGAGAGTGAGGCAGCTGATGGCCAGGCAGCAGGTATCGCCGAGAGTGAGGCAGCTGATGGCCAGGCAGCAGGTATCGCCGAGAGTGAGGCAGCTGATGGCCAGGCAGCAGGTATCGCCAAGAGTGAGGCAGCTGATGGCCAGGCAGCGGGTATCGCCGATAGTGAGGCAGCTGATGGCCAGGCAGCGGGTATCGCCGAGAGTGAGGCAGCTGAAAAGTCACCAACTGGTGTTTCAGCAGCGGTTAGCTCCGAGGTTGAGGCAGCTGAGAAATCAGAAGATGCTGACCGTGTGGTTAGCAGCTATGAAGGTGAAGCGTCTGATAAGTCAGCAGCTGGTGGTCCAGCAGCGAACAATGCAGATGCAATGCCAGCGACCACTGATCTCATAGACTCTGCATCTAATTATTTCAAATTATCAGCCGCCGACGTGACTGAGAAGTCAGCTGAGATGTACTCTGTGGAGGAGAAACGTGTTGTCGAGCCTTCAGAGAACAGTTCAAATCACGAGCAGGCTATCGAACGTGGACAGCAATCGTCCGACGTCACTTCTGAGGCTGACCCCGCCGAGAGCGGTGACCCAGCCAAGGTGTCATCATCCAGCGAGGAGGGCGGCCTCGCGGCAGCCGCGGAACGCACGGTAGACGCAGAACCTCACACCGCTGACCTGTCACATGCCGAAAAATCCCGCGCCGACGCGACTAACGAGACACCTGAACCGGCTGATTCGGCGCAGTCGAGCTCAGAGACATCTGCAACTGAGTACGAGCCGACTCCTGCTGAGCAGGCATACTCTGGCGCAGACTCCGGCCTCTTTCTGGCCAGCGAGGCCTCGACGCCGGCTGAGCAGACGCCAGTGTCCGACTCCGCGGGGGCGGGGGCAGACAACAGTGCGAAATCCGACCCCCCGGCGGACGGCCGACCGGGCCGTGATGGGTCAGCGGTACCGGCGCAGGCGAGTGCCGCCGGTGGCGCCACCAATGTAGTGGCTCCAGCGACCGCTGCGGAAAAGGTGGAGTCTACCAGGACACAGCCGACAGAGGGTAACCCTACAGACAACACTGCGTCTGCCGAAGACACGGTAGCGTCTGAGGGTGTGACGTCATTGGGTTCAGAACCGGGACCGACTCAGGAGATGCCTGCATCTCCATCCGCTTCAGAGCAGCCATCGTCCGACTTTGGAGGTCCGGGAGAAAGCCAGGAGACGAGCGAAATCACAGCAACCGGCTCCAAGCTACAGCCGACCGAAGAGGCGCGAGCTGTGGAAGCTGGGCTGAAGCACGCAGGAAAGCCGAGAAAATCGAAAAAGAGGAGAAAGAAAGATGCGGTGAAGAAATCTACAATGAGTGCAAGTGTTGAGAATATTGCTGTTGAAGTCGCTAGAAATATAACAGCTTCGCCTGTCACTAATACAGAAAAGTCAGTGAAAGGAAAGGAAAATAAGACCAAGGAAACCCAGGTCTCGCAATCTCCGAAATCAACCAAACGCGATGCTCAAAAGTCTAAAAAAGCAGCGAATAGTGCTTCAACATTAACGGAAAGCAAACAGAACAAGCCAAAAGAAACTGTGTTGGATCATAATAAGAAACTCACGGACGATGGTGTCATGAATAAAACAAGCGCTTCTTCTGCCACTTTAGCTTCTGCTCAATCCACCACTGAACAACTAAAAACCGTTTCTGAAGCGGAAAGTTCAGAAGTCAGACAGTCAAAAGGCCCTGCCGACCAGGTCAGTCCCGGGTCAGAAGGCCCTGCCGACCCAGCCAGTCCCGGGTCAGAAGGCACCGCGGACCCAGCCGGTCCCGGGTCAGAAAACCCTGCGGATCCTGGGTCAGGGGGCCCTGAGGGCCCAGCCATTGCCGTATCAGAAGGCCCTGTGGACCCAGCCAGTCCCGTGTCAGAAGGCCCTGCTGACCCAGCCAGTCCCGTGTCTGAAGGCCCTGAGGACCCCGCCGGGCTCAAGTCAGACAGCAGCTCGGCACCGGTCGACGGCGGAGAGCAGTCGACCGAGCCGAGTCTCGGCGCTGGCTCACCGATGTCAGATAGCTCTGAACCGCTGGAACCAAACAGCTCTGAACAGCCTAAACTAGACAGCTCTGAACCGATCGCTGTGGGTCCTGAACCGGCCAGCTGTGAACCACCTGAACCGGAGAGCTCCGAGCCTGCCGCTGAGACGCTGTCTTCTAAACCAGACAGCTCTGAACTGACTGTTTCGGCGTCAACAGAAACCACAGATGCAGCGAAAACGGAGTTACCAGACGACAAAACTGGATCACCAGGCACCGACGCGCCAACAGAAACCACGGTTTCATTAGAAACCACGGTTTCATTAGAAACCAAGGAATCAGTCGAAACCAAGGAATCGCAAAGCGGGGCGCCCGTACAATCCACGGTATCCTCAGAAACACAGGCGCCGGAAGAAACCACGGTATCATCAGAAACCGAGAAACCAGTCGAAACTATGGTAACATCAGAAAAAGAGGCACCAGCAGAAACCGCGGAAGCCTCAGCAACAGAGGCGCCAGTCCAAACCACGGTTACATCAGAAACAGAGGCGCCAGTCCAAACCACGGTTACATTAGAAACCGAGGCGCCAGTCCAAACCATTCTATCTGCGGAAAGCGAGGCGGCCCCAGTTGAAATCACATCTGCGGAAACCGAAGCGCCAGTCGAATCCAACGAATCAGCGGAAACTGAGGCGCCAGGAGAAACCACGATATCATCAGAAACCGAGGCACAAATGGAAACTACGGTGACAGAAACCGGGACGCCAGTCAAAACCAAGGTGTTGTCAGAAATCGAGGCCCCGACAGAAACCACGGTATCTTCAGAAACCCAGGCGCCAGAAGAAACCACGCTGTCAGAAATCGAGGCGCAAGTCGAAACCGCTGTATCATCAGAAAGCGAGCCGCCAGTCGAACCCATGGTATCGTCAGAAACCGAGGTGCCGGTAGAAACCACAGTATCACCAGAAATCGAGGCGCCAGCAAAAACCAATGTGTCATCAGAAATCGAGGCGCCAGTTGAAACCACGGTTACATCAGAAGGCGAGGGGCCGGTAGAAACCGCGGCATCATTAGAAACTGAGGCGCCAGTCGAAACCACAGTATCTGCGGATACCGAGGCGCCAGTCGAAACTACTGCACCTGCGGAAACCGAGGTGTCGGTTGAAACTGCTGCACCTGCGGAAACCGAGGTGTCGGTTGAAATCACATCATCTGCGCCTGCGGAAACCGAGGCGCCATTCGAAACTGCGGTATCATCAGAAACCGAGGCGCTAGTCGAAACCACGATACCATCAGAAACTGAGGCGCAAATCGAAGCCACGGTGACATCAGAAACCGAGGCGCCAGTCAAAACCAAGATGGAAACCGAGGCCTCAGTCGAAACCAATGTGTCATCAGAAACAGAGGCCCTGACAGAAACCACGGTGTCTTCAGAAACAGAGGAACCAGTCAAAACCACGATACTATTAGAAACAGAGGCGCCAGCAGAAACCACGATATCAGAAACCGAGGCGCAAGTCGAAATCAGTCAATTATCAGAAACCGAGGCGCGGTTAGAAACCACGGTATCGTCAGAAACTGAGGAACTAGTCAAAACCACGGTAACACCAGAAACCGAGGCGCCAGAAGAAACCTTGGTATCATTAGAAACCGAGTCGCCAGTCAAAACCACGGTTACATTAGAAACTGAGGCGTCAGTCAAAACCGAGGTTCCTGCGGAAACCGAGGCGTCAGTCGAAAGCGAGGCATCAACACAAACCGGGGAACCAGCAGAAACCGCTGTATCAACTGAAACCGAAGCGCCAGTCGAGATCGCGGTATCATCAGAAGTTAATGCGCCGGTCGAAACCATGGTTACACCAGAAAGCGAGGAGCCGTCAGAAAACACGGTATTATCCGAAAGCGAGGCACCAATCGAAACTACGTTACCACCGAAAACCGAGGGGCCAGTCAAAATCACGGAATCAGTAGAAACTGAAGTGCGAGTCGAAATCATGGAGTCAGGAGAAAGCGAGGCGCCAGTCGAAATCACGGAATCAATAGACACCGAGGCGCGAGCAGAAACTAAGACATCTGTGGAAACCGAGGTGCCGGCCGAAACAGTGATATCGTCAGAAACCGAAGCGCCAGTCGAGACCGCGGTATCGTCAGAAGTTAATGAACCGGTCGAAACCATGGTTACACCAGAAAGCGAGGAGCCGTCAGATAACACGGTGCCGGCCGAAACAGTGATATCATCAGAAACCAAGGCGCCAGTCGAAACCACGGTATCATCAGAAACCCAGACCCGGACAGAAACCACAAAATCGCCAGAAACTGAGACACTCATCGAAACCAATGTAACATCAGAAGCCGAGGCCACGGCAGAAACCAGGGTATCGTCAGAAACCGAGGTGCCAGTTGAAATCACAGTATCTGCGGATACCGAGTCGTCAGTTAAAACCGCTGTATCTGCGGAAACCGAAGCGCCAGCCGAGACCGGGGTATCTGCGGATACAGAGGTGCCAGTTGAAATCACATCTGTGGAAACCGAAGCGCCAGTGGAAGCCAAGGCATCAGCGGAAACCGAGATGCCAGCAGAAACCGAGGTACCAGCAGAAACCACGGTATCAGCAGAAACCGAGGCCCCCGCAAAAACTACTGTTTCACAAGAAATGGAGGTGCCAGTCGAAACCAAGGTATCGCCAGAAGCCGAGACGCCAGTTCAAACGGCCGCATCATCAGAAACCAAAGCGACGGGAGAAATCACTGTATTTGCTGAAACCGAGGTGCCAGTCGTAAGCAAGCTATCATCAGAAACTGAAGCGCCATCAGAAACCACGGTATCAACAGAAGCCAAGGAGCCAGCAGAGACAACGGAAACGCAGGCTCCGACCGAAACTGCAGCATCATCAGAAACCGAGATGCCAGCAGAAACCACACCGTCATCAGAAACCGAGGCACCTGTCAAAACCATGGTATCATCAGAAACTGAGGAACCTGCCAAAACCATGGTATCTCCAGAAACCGAGGCACCGGCAGAAGCAACTGTATCATCAGAAATCATGGGTGCATCAGAAACTGAGGTGCCAGCAGAAGCCACGGTATCAGCGGAAAACGAGACACTAGTCCAAACCAAGGTATCAGTTGAAACTGATCTGCCGGCAGAAACCACGGTATCATCAGAAACCAAGGCGTCAGTCGAAACCACGGTCTCTGCGGCAACTGAGGTACCGGTCGAAACTACAGTATCAGAAGACGAGGCGCCAGCAGAAAGCGCCGTTTCACCAGAAACCGAGACACCTGCCGAAATCACGGTACCATTAACAACCGTGGCGTCAGTAGAAACCACGGTGTCAGAAATCGAAGCACCAGTCGAAATCATGGCATCTGAAACTGAGTCACTGGTCGGAACCACTGTACCATCAGAAACAGAGGTGCCCGACGAAACCAAGGTATCTGAGGAAACCAAGGTGACGGCAGAAACCCATGTATCGCCAGAAGCTGAGGTGCCAGTCGAAACCAAGGTATCGTCAGAAGCCGAGGTGCCAGTCGAAACCAAGGTATCGCCAGAAGCCGAGGTGCCAGTCGAAACCAAGGTATCGCCAGAAGCCGAGGTGCCAGTCGAAACCAAGGTATCGCCAGAAGCCGAGGCGCCAGTCGAAACCAAGGTATCGCCAGAAGCCGAGGTGCCAGTCGAAACCAAGGTATCGCCAGAAACCGAGACGCCAGTCGAAACCAAGGTATCTGCAGAAACCGAGACACCAGTCGAAACCAAGGTATCTGCAGAAACCGAGACGCCAGTCGAAACCAAGGCATCATCCGAAACCGAGGTGCCAGCAGAATCCGCGGTATCAGAAACTGAGGCACCAGCAGGGGCCATTTCAGAAACCGAGGAGACAGCAGACACCACAGTTTCGGTGACAACTGAGGCGCCGGCAGGGGCCATTTCAGAAACCGAGGAGACAGCAGACACCACAGTTTCGGTGACAACTGAGGCGCCGGCAGATGCAATGGTAATTACGGAAACCGAGGCGCCTGTCGAAACCAAGGTATCAGTGGAAATCGAGGTTCCGGCAGAAACTACAGTATCAGAAATCGAGGCACCAGTCGAAACTACGGTGTCTGCTGAAACCGAGGCACCAGTCAAAACCACGGTATCTGCTGAAACTGAGGCGCCAGTCGAAACTACGGTATCTGCTGAAACCGAGGCGCCAGTCATAACCACGGTATCCGTGGAAACCACTGGACAATCGGAAACAGCAGCTGACACCGCCGACACGACTGCTGCCCAGTTGACAGATGTCGGTACAACAGAGGTGACAGCGGCCGCCGACAGTCTGTCGACCGTCTGCCCACCTGTTGACACCGCCGACACAACACAGCCAGGTGCGCGGGACGTCACGGCCGCCGCCGCCGGGCCGGCACCAGCTGATGTGTCTCCCGCGCTGCCGGCCAGCGCTGACGGACCGCCAGCTCCGGCCGCGCCAGCCGCGTCCGTGGTCACGCAAACCGGTCCTGGGCAGACCCCTGCCGCTCCTGAGTCATTAGGCCGGGGCCCGCAGGCCGGTAAAAATCCGCACAATGGAGTGGCCGGTGCGGTGGAGCCGGCAGCCGCGCTCGGCGGCAGCGCGCCGGGCGCTGCAGAGCAGGGTCCGGTCGGCGCGGGAAGAGCGGGAGGCGCGGGCGGCGCGGGCGGCGCGGATTGCAGAGGTGACCGACCTGAGAGGGATTGCAGGGGTGACCGACCTGAGGGCGCGGATGCCGCACCTGACCGCGGCACCCAGCGCGCCTCTCCCGTAACAGCCGGCCCGATCGAACCGGCGACGCCCGGCGGTGACGCGGCGGGCGTGAACTCGCGGTCGGACGGCGCGGGTGCGGCGAACGCGGCACAGAGCCGAGCCGACAGTCGTCCGGAAAACGGCGCCGAGCCCGCCCGCACGGCGGCCGCCGGTGACGCGGACGAGGCCGGTGCCGCGGGCGGCGCCGCGGGCGGTCCCTGCGGTGATGGTGAGCGGCCGGCGCCGGGGGCGGACGCGGCGGCGGCTCGCGGCTTTGTCAGTGTAGTGACCGTGGGTGCGGCTGGCAGTACGGTGGTGCGCACGGCCGGGGCCGCAGCGGACTGCAAGCCTCCCGTCATCGTCACCACGGTGACGGACGGAGAGCGGCACGGAGCGGCCAACGTGGCCACCGTGGAGGTGACGGACGAGACGGGCGGTGGCGGGTCCGATCCGCCGCCGCTGCCCGTCTCCGAGGAGGTGGAGGTGGTGACGCCCGTCTCAGAGGTGGTGGAGGTGGTGACGCCCGTCTCCGAGGAGGTGGAGGTGGTGACCGATGAGAAGACCAACTCAGTGCTGGTGGCGAGCGGGGCTGTGGACGCCGGCGAGAAGCTGTGTGATCTAGTCGAGAGCACGCGGCAGGCGCGGGACGAGTTTGTGCAGATGACGGTCGGACGCCGCATCTCACCGGAGCCAGCCTCGCGGCTGGCAGTGTACTTCGCTGGACTAGAATCACCAGTGCCAGCAGGAGAGCGTCGCTCGCGCACGCCAGAGGTACGCCACCACGCATCTCCAGAAACCGCCACCACCGACGCAAGGGACGACTTCGATGACGGTTTCGACTTCGGCGGCGGCGACGGAGAGGAGTACCCGTCGATCGGATACGACCACTTCGACTCGGACGAGCGCTACTCTGTGGAAGAGCACGAGTCACTCAGCGATGCCTCCCAGGAGGAGCAATACACTGATGAGGATATGCACGGTTTCGGTCGGCCTCTCGACTTCACCCTCAGCACCATCCTCGAGGAAAGCTGTGAGGAGAGTGATCTGGATGAGAAGGGAGCTCGCGCTGCCGCCGCCGCTGCCGCAGCCGCCGACCCGTCCGAGCTCGAAAAGTACTTCTTCTTCGAGCTGGGAACCGGTAAGTCGGAATCGCCGCGGGTTGGCAACGAAGAGAGCGAGTACAGCAGCGACTTTCTGGACACGGACAGCGACCTCTCCACCTCCCTGTCGTCCCAGTTCAGCCAACTCCCCACCGACACGGACGGGACCGAAGTCGATCCGGTGGAGCAGGCCGCCGCGCGCTACCAGGGCTACGGCAACCCGCTCTTCCGGAACGAGTCTCTCCGCTCGGTCGACTCGGAGGTGCAGACGGACGGCAGCGGCAGCGTCGGCAGCGACTCGGAGGGCCAGCCGTCGCCGGAGCAGCGGCGAAAGAAGGTCCCGCGGGCCAGGTTCCGGGCCCAGTCCGGCGACCTGGTGGGAAGCGGAGGCGAGGCCTCCGGCCGCGAGATCTCAGACAAAAGTGATGGCACGTCCAGTGACGAGGACCTGCCTCCGGAACCCAACGATGAGACGGCGTTTGAGAAGACAGACGGTCAGTTCGACACTATCAAGCGACGTAAGAAGAAGAAGGTGGCGTCGTCAGCAGCAGCGGCGGCGGCGGCAGCGGCAGCAGCAGCAGCGGCGTCCGAGCACTCGGAACGCGACGCAGTCCTGGAGAAGGCCCGCGCCGTGCTGGGGGAGACAGCGGCACACGCTCGTCTGTCATCCGCCGCTGCCTCTGCCGACCCTGCCGCCGGGGACGCTGCGCGTGACCCCAGCCTACCTCAGCTGGAGAAAACTGGCGAGGCGCGCCAGAGTCGCGACAGCGGCTTCCTGGGCAGCTCGGACGATTTGCTGAAGGAGTCTTCGGCCGCGCGGGACGGTGGGGAGCTCCCGGAGGAGACCGCTGCCAGCCGCGTCGCACCTGACTCTTCAGACGAGGAGGCTCTCCAGTCAGGGTCCACCACCGTCTCTCAGCGCAGCACCTCCGGCGAGGAGGGTGCCGCCGGAGGCCGCCGCTCAGCCACGCCGAAGGCTGGATCTTCACGAGACAGGCTAACGGGATCCCCAGTGGTCAGCTCGCCGGGACGCTCCCCCGCCTCCAAGACGCGCAACAAGGTGATCCGCAAGGACTCGTTCAACAACTGGAGCTCGGATGAGGAGACCAACATCCTGATGGGCCGGCTGCGTCAGTTCTTCCGTGCCAACATCCTGGCGCCACGGCCGGCGGCTACCAGCGTCGCTCCAGTAGCCAAACCGGCGCAGCTGTTGTCGTTCGAGAACGAGCTGACGAGGATGATGAAGAGCGTGCCCGGCATCAACGAGGCACAGGTGCGTGAGATCGTGGAGTACCTCAGCAGCGAGGACACGTGGAGCGATTCCTACGACAGCTCTGACTACACCAGCAGCGATTTTGAAGGTGCCTACGGCACCTTCAACCCCGGCCAGCCCGACTTCATATCACAGATCCAGCAGCAGTTTTCGCAGCAGATGAGTCACAAATACAGGCCGGCGAATGTAGCACCACCACTGCCGCCGACCACGTCGTCGGCGGGCGTGGCGGCGAATCCGAGCGACGCGGTGGCCATGTACGACCAGATGCTGGGAAGCTTAAGGGGGCTATCGCAGGGGGCAGCGCCGCCTCCGCCTCAGCCGCCGCCGCTGCCCCCGGTGCCCGCCTCGCCACCGATGCTGACCAAGGTGATGCAGCACGTCGGCGACCGACTCGTCGCGCTAATGCACGAGGTGTCGAGCGGCGGCGACTCGACCTCACTCAGCGACCACTCGCCGAACCTGAGCGTGCGTCGGCCGCGTTCACGGGACTTCTTCTCCGAGTCTCCGTACACGTCTAGTCCGAAGGTGCGCCGGCCGGCGGCGGTGGCGGCGGCTGTGTCGAACCCAGACCTTACGCCGGGTCACTCGCCGGGCGCCCCCCGCTCTGGCTACCACCTCCTGAAGAGTGCACCGCCAGCGGCTTCCGACGACAACATCCTCGCCTCGCTGGAGACGGCCGCCTCGCCGCCGTCGCCGCGCAAGTCAGTCGGCTCGGCCGGCAGCACTGGTTCCATCGACTTCAACCGCATCCTGCGTGACAGCAAGCGCAAGAAGAAGAAGGAGTTCGACTCGTGCCACAACCTGGTCGAGGGTCGAAGCGAAAAGGACGTCGAAGAGGGCGAGCCGACGCTGGGCCGCGCCGAGGACAAGTGGACGCGCCTCAGCGGCCGCGTCAAGTCCGAGGGCGACGTGAGCGTCAAGTCGTGCGGGACGGGCAGCACGTTAACCATCGGCCGGCCTCGCAGCTCCGAGTTCTCCTCCTCCGAACAGGTCGACTCTGACTCGACCCTCCGCGCCGCGGACAGCTACGAGAAGCACCTGGGCCAGCGGACCACGCCTCGCTGGTTCAGCAGCCGCTCCAGCCTCGGCAGCAAGAACTCTCTCAACACCTCCCTCAGCAGCGAAACGATCACCGCGCGACCGGAGGCGTCCGATAGCGAGCCGGAAGACAAGAAGCCGCGGCGGTTCCTCTTCAACTACAAACGGCGCAGCAGCGTGCCGGACACGAGCGCCGCAGAGCCTGCCGAGAACGAGCGATCCACGACGCTGCCGAGGTCCACCACCGTCAGCGGCAGTACCGGCGCGCTGCCGGCGCAGAGTTCGCTGTCACTGCCCCGCGGCCGCGTCACGCCGCCGCCGCACAAGGCGGTCCATCTGGGCGTCTCCAGCCTGGCCGGAGACTCGGTGCGCTCTGCGCGCTACCGACCGCCGGGGTATCGGCAGGCAGGCCCCACCTCACGACGAGCCCTGCTCGGCGCCCGGCGATCATCCTGGTCACACAAAGGTCAGTCCCGCCGCTAGGCCGGCTCCCCACATTGCCCCGGCACTGCCCGGCATGTCACGTCACGTCACGCGTCGCGGCGCTGCACGTGACGCTGTCAGGCCCCACCGCTGCAGGGAGGGGCTCGACTGTCGCACGTGGCTTGTCAACCGTGTCCCGTTCTGCATGCCGTGTCCGCTCTCCCGTCCGTCCGCTTTGACGAGTCTTTGTGTGTCACGATGTTGGTCTTTGTCTCGCATTTTCTGAAGCTTTCAGAGCACTGTTGTTTGTTTCAACGGTAGTCGGAAACACTTTATCATGCCTTCTTTCGGCATAAATAACTTCAACTGCTTATCTGCTCGACACGTTAAGAGTTTATGCTGATTAAAGGGTAGATGCCTGTCTCTACAACAAAGGTCTTGCTCAGAATTATATTTCGTTTGTCTTCAAATTGAAGTAAAAATTACCTGCTTTATTGAGATATAAAGCTTGGTTAGTGCAAAAGAGAAGGGAATGATCAAATATAATTAGAACACAACTTCTACACATATAAAAGTAATTGGATGCAGCTGTAAAAATTGGCGACATAGCCAATACCAATTACACTCAACTCATAATAATGACGATATTGTTACGTCTCAAGTCCGTCACCAGACATGACAGCAACCCTAATGACTCCATTGTCTCGATGGAGTGGGTCGCGTTCTTCTGCTGTCGTCTGTCTCCGACTCTCTTCTTTTGTTTCGATAATCACACACTCATTGGACTTTAAACTGGGTGACCCCATTCATTCCCATACTAGGATTTTGGCTGGGACCTGCGACCATGGCCGACAGTGGTTAGTAGTCGACCCCGGATCTGGAGCGAATTTCTCCCCATGACGTCACGCGCACAATAGTCACGGTCGGAGTCATTTAGGTGCCAACACTTCCTCGGCGGAGCCTCGATCCAGCTCGCCCTCAGTGGACGTGACTACACTGAGTTCCGAGCTCTGAGTTCTGAGTTATGAGTTCTGATGTGTTGTTCACCGACCAGGGTGCCGCCTGTCAATTTTCCCATCACTTACCGCCGGCATGTATTGTCATTTGAGTTTCCTCCTGAAAAGGATTTTCCTCGTCTCGGGATTATATAATTAATTCCTCATCTATGGGACTCACTCAGCTGCTCTGCCACTTCCGAGTTTCGAGATTGGGACTCTGAGATGGTCTTTCTATTCATCCACGCAATGGCCTCGGCGATGGCCTGGTAACTGCCTCTAGGAGCGAGTTCAGAGTCGGCGGCATGGGAACCGCACCCAGGAAGCGTGCCGGCGACGTGAGAACTGCACTGAGGAAGTGTTGTAGTCAAGTTGACGGTCGCGCCGCCTCATAGCCGGCAGGCTGGGTCGGCCGCCAAGGTGTCAAATACGGCCGCCGCCGCCGCCGCCGCCGCCACCGCCACCGCCGCCGCCGCCGCCGCCGCCGCCGCCGCCGCCACCACCGCCGCCGCCGCCGCCGCCGCCACCACCGCCGCCGCCGCCGCCGCCGCATTTCCAGACACTGCGGTGCGAAAAGGTGGCATTGAAATCACATCCAGTGGCGAATATTGCCAGTTCTAGGTTTGCTGGTTATGGAAGATGGAAGGATTGGATCCTCCTTTTCCTCGGTTGTCATGAGGAATACGTTCCCAGCTTAATCCGTTGTGCGGACTGGCATCGCGTCATATACTGCGATATAGCGAGTATGATAACAGGCTTATAGCGAGTATAATATGCTTATAGCGAGTATAACAGACTTATAGCTAGTATGATAACAGGTTTTCCCATACGCCCGTACTGGTCTTGACTGATTCCGGGGAATGGGAGCACTACAGATTGTTTGCTATCCACCCGGACCGGCCTAAGGCTGATTCCGGGGAGTGGATGAATTTCGGTAACTTTGGCTGGGAAAGATCTTATGTTCTGCTGGTTATATGAACACAGAACGGAGCAGCAAAGGAGGAACCCAGTGTTGTCTTTGGACCGTTCATACATTACGGTACGCTCCAGGGGGGGGGGGGGGGGAACATTAGCGTAACCAGCCGGTGACAAGGA
The DNA here is from genome assembly GCA_036785665.1 of Chirona hameri. Classification (NCBI taxonomy): domain Eukaryota; kingdom Metazoa; phylum Arthropoda; class Thecostraca; order Balanomorpha; family Balanidae; genus Chirona; species Chirona hameri. The sequence goes on along the minus strand of JAXIVJ010005320.1, from coordinate 22,160 downwards.
GAGGGGAGGTTGTAGGTAACGTAATGTTACGAAAATAATTTAATTTCCCTTAAAAAAAATATCAAAACAAACAACAAATTCTGCAAACAAACGAGTTTTCAGCCAATTTTGCATACATGTTTACTTATGCTTTGTTCTCTGAAACACCTGGTCTTGAGAATATATATGCATGTCTGCTCAGTGCTCATAATGAGGTATTTGGTAAATTACTCACAAGACTGCGTCTGGATATTAAAAGTCCGTGCCTTGCATTCCGACTCCCGGGACTGGCACACCAATAAATTAACTTAGCACGGCTTCATTAAGGTAGACAAGCAAAAGGGGCAAAAGAAACCAAATGATTAAACGACCAATCAGCAATGAAAGTCAGAGAATACCCGCGACGCGTCCGCCCAGCCTCGTGCCCCGGTCAGGTCTGGCGAGGGCGGCGCAGCCAGCCCCCGCCTCGCCCAGCCGGGAATCACGTGACCGACCGGCGCCCGAGGCAGAGGTCACCGGGCTGGCAGCCGGACGGGCAGCCGGACGGCCGCAGTGGCCGCAAGTATGACACAACACATACAATTCACTACACGTATACGCGGGCAGTTGATTGAACCATGAAATGTCGGGACAGCTTCGTTTTCTGTTAAGTTTTGGGTGATTCAGACGAGCTCAAACCCCATCTAACCCACTGGGCCGGTTTGGCCCACTCCTCCCTTCTATTGAGCGTCAGGCATAGATTTATAAATTTTCAGGCAAATCCCAGACTGATGTTTAATTTATAATGGCTAGCCTTGTATGTATATATGTGTCAGCATTGCAAGTGAATGGAACATGTGATCTGTGAGGTGGGTGATCCAACAGAGCATACAAATGTTCAACGATTTTAGACGTTAAGCTTTGCTAACGTAACATGGGGGAGGAGAAGGGTCTGGGCCTGGCGTAACCAGAACGTAACATGAGGAATGGAGGTGTCAAAAATGGCTTAAAAAAAGCGTGCATAAATTTATGAAAGGCCCCTTATTTAATTGGTTGGCAAATCACATTTAGTCCCATTTATTTAAGCTGAGCTAACCTTTCAAGGGAAATATTGACCTTTTGATTTTGTATCTGCATTTTTCTTTGACACATGTATGGTATCAAATTGATCGTGCCTCAATTTAACAGTGAAATGACAACTTTTTCTATTTCTAAAATTAAATTGTGTGAAATTTATAAATATGTAGTTACATATGGTGACGAACAGTATGATTCATCACTATCTCTGGTTTGACTGTTGATTTTCAAACAAGTCATAGGGCCAGAAATGAAGTAAGTGCGCCAAGAAGCGTGACAATGTCCCTGATTGGTCAATGAAACAAATCGCCGACACTAAATAGGTCGCCTAAATAGGTAGGGTGCATAAGTGAACTGCCGATTTGATTTCCACTTTTGTATTGTTTGTTGTTTTCCTGGCGAAAAATGCCTCTTTTTAATGATAAGCTTAAGTATAGTGTTATAGGTATACAGCCAGAGGCAAAACAAAACTAATGTTGAAAATAAATGAACCAATTTGAAAAAGATGAGGGTCGCAACCACTAACTAGGCCGTTGTTGGGTGCATAAGTTAACTACTAATTTGGTTACCTTTTTATTCAAACCTTTTTATTTATTTATTTATTTTTACCTTTTTATTTTGATTATAAAGGATGGCTGGGCACATAATCACAACAGACAGAGTGATATATAACAGATATACTTCCACACCATTTCGTCAAAAAAACAATACGGAAGAAGCCCGGACTTTGATGAGAAACCGAAATTCGTTACCAAGTACTCCACAGTACCGGTCGTTATAAGTGTGGACGCTTATCAACTTTAATTTGAAATATCTTTCGGAAGGAATTTTCATATGCAAAATGCGATGAATTTACAGTCTATTTTGGTCTCATCTGACGAGTTCAAGTAATAACTCCATTTTTGTAGAAATGTAATTATTTCCCATTAAAGGGAAGTGTTTACCTTTTTATTCTTTTTTCTGCATTATGTTATGCAACATGTATGGTATCAAATTGGTCGCGTCTCAATATACAAGGGAAATGACAATTTTCGTATATTTCGAAAATTATATTTTGGGAAATTAAAAAACAAGTACATATACTTCTTTCTGAGTTAATGATCGGTGTTTTCCCTCCACTATTGGAAGTGCGACATATCTGGCGCTTTTGTTTCAATCTGTTCAACGTGGAATACCTCTCGTTGAATTACTTCTCAGCAAATCGCAGACACTAAATACGTCGTCGCAGGGGGCCAAGTTCATCTGCCGAATGCATCACGGTTTTCTGAAATGTTTATTGATTGATTATGGGAAAATGGTTTAGATCAATGTTTCATGTCTGCATTGTAATGTATTGAATATCTGCATGTTGAAAATTCATGGGAAAACATCCAATTTGTTAAAATAAAATATATGAGTCGAGGACATTAAATAGGTCGCCGTCCGGGGCGAAACTAAACTACCGATTTCAATGCAATTTTCCAAATGCTTGTTGATTGTTCATAAAAAGTTTGGTACATATTCGCAAAACATAGAGTGCAGGAAACGTATTACATACCTTCATGATAAATAACAATGCGTAGGCAGGCTAATTTTAGCTCGGACAGTGAATTCGTTAGCGTGCTTGCTGAGTACCGACCGTTATAAGCGTGGAACGCTTATCAACTTTAACTTGAAATATCTTTCGGTGGGGATGTTAATATGCAAAATGTTATCAATTTACAATATATTTTGGTTTCGTCTGTCGATTTCAAGTAATAACTCCCTTTTGTAGGAAAAGGTGAATATTTCCCTTTAAGTGTCATTAATTGATTTGGATTGTGAGACAGGTCAACGTCACTGTTGAGTCAGAGCCGGCCGTGCCGAGTGCCGACCCGCCGCGACAGCTGATGGAGAAGAAGCAGAGCCTGCGGTAACTTACTATAACAACGTCTAATTGCCCCATCCTTTTTGTGCCAGTTTGTAAGCATAAGCAGCCGTGAACAAAGAAGCAGTGAGAGCAGAAAGAAGCTGAATATTCCTGCCACGGTTGATCGGTGTGGGGCGTTGTAATTCGCCCAAAAGTCCTGACTTCTTCCTACAATGAGCGAATAAAACCACACATTCTCGCGTTTTCCTACAACCGCACAGCTCATCTAACTAAAAAGTCGAGTGCTTCGTAGTCTTCCCAGCAATGAGGAGGAAAGTATGACAAATTTGCTGCGTACCAGTCATTGGTAATTCAAGAGACGTCTGTACAATTTGCGTCGTCAATGTTGCGTTGTGATGGAGTAGACGGCGGCGTCGGAACTCAGTCTATGCATTTGATCTGCCTGAACCCCGTTTCATTGTTACAGTCTTCATACATGCCTATTTAGCCTTGTGTATGTCTTAAACAATGAAAGAGATATCAACTATTAATGCAATATTTGTATTGTTAATGGTATGTGGGTATATCACGGCCATAGTTCAGTGACTTTGTATTACAATATTGCGTAACGAATAACCAGAGCATCTCTGATGTCCTGAATACGATCGTACCGTAGTTACGGTAGCATTGTTACCTACGTCTAACTGTTAAAGGGACATTGCCACCTTTCTGAAAGTTGTCAAATATACGCCGGTTGTACCCGCAAATATGAAGTAAGTGCTGCTGAAAACGATGGCGATATTTTTTTCCACGAAAACTTCACTCAATTTATAATAATTAAGTTTTTTTTTAATTTGGGTTGATGACGTCATTATTGAGCTAAATAGAGCTATAATTAAATCCTTCACGCTGCCAAAGTTTAGCTCAATTTTTGTCAGACAATTCTGGCGATTCAAATACAAGCAAATCTTGTATATATCACTGCGTTACGAAAATAAGCGCTAGTTATCATGATCAAAAATAGAAGTCTAGTTATCCTGATATAACTCACGGTAAATATAATACACCCTGCGATCGAGAAACGAAACGTGTAAATATCTCCAAGGTTTACCTTAAAACAAGTCGACTATCATCACCATTGGGTAAAGAGAGACGACGTCATCGGCTTTAAGCCCTTATTAAAATACACGTGGGGTTTATTTGTTACAATTGTCAAGACCAAGCTCGAATTTCTTTTCGAATAGACCTATGTGGTTGTTTTAACTGCTACCCTACTTAATTTCAAAGCAAATCCAACAACATGGCTATCTCAACTCAAAACTAATGTTAAGGTGGGAATGTCCCTTTAACTGTTGTTCTACGTAAACTGTTGTTGACCCGTGCGCGTAGGACCTACCTCGCTGAGCTGTTGCGAGAGGACTCCAAGCGCTTCTGGGCGCGGCTGAGGCGGTTCGGTGCGGATTTCTCTCCGAAGATGTCTGCACCCGTCACCAGCTGACGGAGCCAGCTTGAGTGCTGATCAGCTCAATGAGCATTTTGCTGATGTAGGCGCTTGCGTGGCCGCTGAGGCTGCCCAGTCCGCACGAGAAACAGATTCCGCTCTTATGGGTCCGAGGCCCTACATGGTGTGCTCGTCGGGTTTCGTCCCACACTGTGTAACGTTGCCTGAACTGACGCGTGTCATCGGCCGGCTCAGTGCGTCGAGAGCTGTCGGAATCGACGGCATACCACTGTCCGCTATCCGCAGCTGCCTTCCTGCCATCGCCCCACATATCCTACACCTTATCAACTCATCCATATCAACCCTTACCTTTCCCGATGCATGGAAAGTTGCCGTCGTTACCCCCATCCACAAATCTGGCGACCCTCTAAATCCGGGCAACTTTCGTCCGATTTCAATCCTTCCGGCCATATATAAAATACTCGAGAAAGTTGTGTGCTCACAGCTCAGTTCCTACCTTATCACAAACCATATCCTCTCCATTTCCCAATATGCATACCGCCCATCCCACTCCACTGAAGATGCCCTTCTCGATGTTGTTGAGTGGGCGGCTCGGAAGGTCGATGTTGGAGACATCACGTGTCTGACGTCGATCGACCTGAGCAGGGCATTCGACAGTGTTGACCACCCGATGCTTCTGAACAAGCTCGAGTGGTATGGCATTTCATCCTGCTGGTTCAGGAGCTACCTCACAGGCCGCTCTCAACTCGTCCGCGGAGGTACCGCAGCGGCTCTGCCCCTCACCCACGGGGTCCCTCAGGGGTCCATTGTGGGCCCTATCCTCTTCCTCCTTTTTGTTAATGACCTCTCCTGCTTCCTACCCCATGGTCACATCCTATCTTATGCGGATGACACCCAAATCCTTGACTCAGCACCCTCCAATCACGATGACCTCCTGGTGTTGAAGTCGCGAGCCGAGGAAAACATACAGAGTCTACAACACTGGTTTAGTCTAAATAGTCTCAAAATGAATGCCAACAAAACCAGCCTCATTCTTCTTGGAACTCGCAATTCACTAACCAAGACAGCAAACTTCGCACTAAGAGTAAATGACGTCGATATTCGACCTGAAAAGCAAATTAAATGCTTGGTGTTCTCCTCGACCCGACCAGGAGCTGGGAGCTACACATATCCTACATCGTTCGTCGGACCAATTCCATCCTGATATCCCTCTTCAAAATTCGCCACCACCTCTCCCAAAAAATCCTAAAAATCCTAGTTCAGACCCATATCTTCCCCCACCTCCAGTACTGCTCATCGGTCTGGGGTGGTGCCGCCAACTGTCACTTGGACAGGTTGCAAAACGCCCTCCATTTTGCAGCTTGACTGGTGTCTGGACTTCGCCGCTACGACCATGTTAGTCCCGCTCTCCGGGAGCTTGGCTGGCCTAGTGTAAGGAGTGTAATTGCGCGTCGGGATGACTGAACGTGTACCGCGGTCTGCATATGGCAGATGCCCCTAAAACGCTGCGTGACATGTTTAGCGCTGTTTCGGGGCGCAGGACGCGCGCCACTGCCGCGGGCACATCTGTCCTCGAGTTGCCCAGTTTTCGGCTGGCGGCCGCGCGGCGGCTCTTCCCGTACAGAGCCGCTGCGTCCTGGAATAGGATGCCGCGACATGTAACCGGCTCTGTCTCGCGATCGCAGCTATTGCAGCGCCTTCCGGGCTGAACATGTCGAGGATTAGAGTCATGTACTTCATTCGCAAGTAGTGTCATTTGTGTTAGTGTCATGCTGGAGTTCTTCATGTTTGTGATTCATGTTTTGACTGGGCCGTAATAGCCACTTGTGGAAACGCCCTAATACATACATACATACATACATACATACATACATACATACATACATACATACATACATACATACATACATACATACATACATACATACATACATACATACGTCAATAACAAAAAACACTCGTCAACTGACTATCTGTGCGAATACCCGAGTCGTTGCATAGTGTTCTTGGAAAGACAAAAATATTCGAAAATTGCAAACTACGTACTGCACCGCCGCCGCGCCTGCATGGTTGATTGGCGCACCACAAATGCACGGCACCGGCGTAATTTGGTGCAGCCAAGCATGGTGACGCGCCGTACATTGTATAATGAATGTGTGGTTAATTCACGAACCAGGTCACGCGCAGCTTGGACCCACCATACCAGGTAACCAGACAGATCAACCAGGTAACCAATAACCATACCAGGTAACCAGACGGATCAACCAGGTAACCAATAACCATGTCGGGTAACCAGACAGACCAGGCCCAGCACCAAACCTGTTCAGGCACAGCGCCGATTCTGAGGCTATGGCTTTTGTGACTCCCTTTCACGGCTATGGCTTTTGCAACTCTTTTTCAACTCACAAATACATAAAGTTGATCAAGGAATATGTTTCACGATGTTGTTTTTAATCCGAGTAAAAGTTCAATACCGGAAAAAAGACGGCCGTTCAGTACTCAGCTAAAACATCGAAATAGAAGGGGAATATAAAATGCAATACTGCATTTTGACAATTGTCCTCAAACTTAAATGCAAGTTTATGTTATGTACTTTACCTTAGGATAGGTTTCTGACTGTTAACATCATACGCCATAGGCCCAAGTATAGTATAGCCCCCATAGTACCCAAGGTGAGGGGGGACGGGGCAATCCCCCTGAAGGTACGCACGTGCCCCCTTTGGTCGATTTTTTTTTTAAAGGAAAAAATGTTGAAAATATACCACTCTAAAAATATAGTGAGCCAAATTCGTTGCGTTTTATGGTGGGGGTAACTTATACCCCCCTGATAAAAAATTGTCCCTCCTGGAGTGGATCGTGGGTACGCCACCGTCATACGCTGACAATAATGTGTCTGCGTCCTCGACCCCGTAAGCCCCAATCATCATCAGGGTCCGCTGGCCGCACCCTTCTCACGATCAACCAGCCTACATTGCCTACATGCCTACATGAATGGCATACTGTTTTTGATAAAAACAAAGTGGATGAATTATCTATGTATATTAATGAACAGTTACAACATTTTTATAACATTAATGATCCTCAAACAGCTTGCAACACTTTAATTGGTGTTTATCAGAAGGGAATAGGTAAATACAGCATCAAAATCAAACATACACGTAGAACCGCACCAATGAAGCCATGGATTACTCCAGCCATACTGGCCTCCATCAACAGAAGGCCCAGTCTTTTTGTAGAAAAAAATAAAAACCCAACTAGTCAAAACAAACACATATACAATTCATACAGGAATTGCTTAAATGATGTTATTCGTAATGCAAAAAGAGGTTACATACAAAATCAGCTTGAAGTAAATAAAACAAACTAAGCAAATTTGGAAACTGTTAAATGAAGCTATAAGGGGTAACAAGAAAATAAAAAATTAACAGACACGTTTTTGAATGCAAATGGTGAGTGCACCTCAAACAAGGAAGAAATAGCTGAATCATTCAATACATTTTTCATATCAATAGGTAATAACCTCCAACAGGAAATACCTCCTAGTGATTTAGATCCCCTCCAGTGCATTTGTGCTCAACCTGAACATGTATTTGATGTAATTAGTAATACTAATGCTGATGAACTGAGTGAAATAAAGAATATAAAGAATGTAGGTGCTGGCATAGATGGAATACATGCTTTCATATTTAAAAAAAAACATTTTCAAAACATTAAATGAATTAGTGTATTTGTTTAATGTTTGTTTGGTAAATGGGGTGTTTCCTGATGCATTAAAGATTGCCATTTTTAAACCTATCTTCAAAGCTGGGGATAAAAAGTTTTCAATAACTATAGACCCATAAGCATATTACCTTATATATCAAAAATACTTGAAAAAATTATGCATAAGAGAATTTCATCATATTTGCATGAAACAAACATACTAAGTAAGTGCCAATATGGCTTCCAAAGAAATTGATCAACGTATATGCCTTTTCTCCTACTTCAGGAGACCATAGCAGGATCTTTTGAGAAAGGAAAATTAGTTTGCGGAATTTATTTAGACCTGAAAAAGGCATTTGATACTGTAGATCATTCAATCTTATTGGGAAAATTATAGAAATATGGCTTTACCAATTCTTCTCTTAGCATTATCAAATCATATCTATCAAACAGGCAACAGTGTGTTGATTACAATGGAGTGAGATCCTCATTACAACCAGTGAAGATAGGAGTACCACAGGCATCAATCCTTGGGCCACTCCTCTTTCTGCTGTATATAAATTATTTTCCTAATGTCAATACAAATATTAAGTTCCTCCTGTATGCAGATGACACTGCCATTTTCATTGAAGCTAATGAGCTTAACTCACTACAACGTCTTATTGATAAGGAATCAATACATATTTGCAAATGGCTACAAATAAATCAACTTTCTCTCAATCCTAAAAAAACTGTATCAATTGTATAATAACACAAATATTGAACCAAAGTTCAGAGTCCAACTTAATAATGTAATCATAAAGGAGGAAAATAAAGTTAAGTATCTAGGGATGTACATTGATAACAGTTTCAAGTGGTCATATCACATAGATCACTTGTCCTTCATAATAAGTCGAAATATAGGAATAATCAATCGATCCAAATATTACCTGAATAAACAGTCTTTGGTACTGCTTTACAATGCTCTTGTCCTACCGTACATCAATTACTGTTGTCTTGTGTGGGATTTACTTATCCTACATATGTAAATAAGATAGAAATTCTCCAAAAACGCATCATAAGAATTGTCGATAATCAACATAGACAGGCACATTCCTATCCTATATTTATAAGCCTTAATCTACTCAAAATAAAAGACATTGCTAAACAACAGCTTATATCAGTAATGCTCAGAAAATTTAACGAAAGCCTTCCTGTAGAACTTGATGCCCTATTTACATTGTCAGACACCCCAAGCATGGCATTAAGAAATAGGCGTCATTTCAACGAAACTTCCACAGAAAAGCTTTATCGTACCAGAGTTGCATCATGGATTGGTCCTAGACTATGGAATTCCATTATAACACCTCAACTCCATTCAGCAAACATGAGTCATATATCTAAGGAATGCATCAAAAAAATTAGTAAAGAACATTTCCTCCAGGCATATATAAACTTAGATACATTAACGTAAACAAACAACATAAGCGTGCATGAACGTACATAATACATACATAAACATAGTAATTCAGGGATGGAGGTTTATATTGGTCCTGTCCAATATCAATACCCGTATTTCTCCTCTACTTTCTTGAAGTAGCATTCATTTGATATTACCACATTCACGAAAGCCACCTCGACTAACCGGCGCTGGAACCCAGTGAGACCGAACAGCAACAAGCCTTGCTTAGCTGGGAGGGCTCACCGGGTTCCGGCAAAGACCTGCTTACCTCGACCAGGGCCTGTCTTGCCTAATGCCCAACCTGTATGAATGAAAGTGTATCCTGCCTCACTGCCTGGCAAACCTTTCTTGATAGCAACAAGATCGGGGCAGCAGACAGTGCGGCAAACACTTGCGATCCTTACTAACTCGGTTACGTGTGAGCGAAAGTGAGAATGTAAGATTCCCTGGGGCGTAGCTGGGGGGCAGTCACTTGCTGATTTCAGCAGCGACTACTTTCTGCCTTCTTATTTTTGACCACAGCTAACACACCAAAGACCTCCTCTCTTCATTTGTTTTTTTATTTCTTCTTCCATTTCTTAGCTGGGAGTGCCGCGACATTTTCTCTTTTGTTCTCTGGTGATAACGCAAGGTGATGTGCGTCGTTGGGATAGAGGGCGGGGGCACTCCTGGTCATCTGTTCATAGGTGGCGGCATAGAAAAGAAAAGAAAAAAACATTGACATAACATTTTATTTCATTGACATGACATTTTATGGTGGGGGTACCTTATACCCCCCTGATAAAAATTGTCCCTCCTGGAGTGGATGGTGGATGGTGCCACTGTCATACGCTGACAATAATGTGTCTGCGTCCTCGACCCCGTAAGCCCCAATCATCATCAGGGTCCGCTGGCCGCACCCTTCTCACGATAAACCAGCCTACATTTACATCCCACGACCCCGTAAGCCCCAATCATCATCAGGGTCCGCTGGCCGCACCCTTCTCACGATAAACCAGCCTACATTTACATACCACGACCCCGTAAGCCCCAATCATCATCAGGGTCCGCTGGCCGCACCCTTCTCACGATAAACCAGCCTGCATTGACATACCACGACCCCGTAAGCCCCAATCATCATCAGGGTCCGCTGGCCGCACCCTTCTCACGATCAACCAGCCTACATTGACATACCACGACCCCGTAAGCCCCAATCATCATCAGGGTCCGCTGGCCGCACCCTTCTCACGATCAACCAGCCTACATTGCCTACATGCCTACATGAATGGCATACTGTTTTTTGATAAAAACAAAGTGGATGAATTATCTAGGTATATTAATGAACAGTTACAACATTCGTCTAACATTAATGATCCTCAAACAGCTTGCAACACCTTAATTGGTGTTTATCAGAAGGGAATAGGCAAATACAGCATCAAAATCAAACATACCCGTAGAACCGCACCAATGAAGCCATGGATTACTCCAGCCATACTGGCCTCCATCAACAGAAGGCACAGTCTTTTTGTAGAAAAAAATAAAAACCCAACTAGTCAAAACAAACACATATACAATTCATATAAGAATTGCTTAAATGATGTTATTCGTAATGCAAAAAGAGGTTACATGCAAAACCAGCTTGAAGTAAATAAAACAAACTCTAAGCAAATTTGGAAACTGTTAAATGAAGCTATAAGGGGTAACAAGAAAATAAAAAATTAACAGACACGTTTTTTAATGCAAATGGTGAGTGCACCTCAAACAAGGAAGAAATAGCTGAATCATTCAATACATTTTTCATATCAATAGGTAATAACCTCCAACAGGAAATACCTCCTAGTGATTTAGATCCCCTCCAGTACATTTGTGCTCAACCTGAACATGTATTTGATGTAATTAGTAATACTAATGCTGATGAACTGAGTGAAATAATAAAGAATATAAAGAATGTAGGTGCTGGCATAGATGGAATAAATGCTTTCATATTTAAAAATATTTTCAAAAACATTAAATGAATTAGTGCATTTTTGAAATGTTTGTTTGGTAAATGGGGTGTTTCCTGATGCATTAAAGATTGCCATTGTTAAACCTATCTTCAAAGCTGGGGATAAAAAAGTTTTCAATAACTATAGACCCATAAGCATATTACCTTATATATTAAAAATACTTGAAAAAAATATGCAGAAGAGAATTTCATCATATTTGCATAAAAACAAACATACTAAGTAAGTGTCAATATGGCTTCCAAAGAAATCGATCAACGTATATGCCTTTGCTCCTACTTCAGGAGACCATAACAGGATCTTTGGAGAAAGGAAACTTAGTTTGCGGAATTTATTTAGACATGAAAAAGGCATTTGATACTGTAGATCATTCAATCTTATTGGGAAAATTATAGAAATATGGCTTTACCAATTCTTCTCTTAGCATTATCAAATCATATCTATCAAACAGGCAACAGTGTGTTGATTACAATGGTGTGAGATCCTCATTACAACCAGTGAAGATAGGAGTACCACAGGGATCAACCCTTGGGCCACTCCTCTTTCTGCTGTATATACATTATTTTCCTAATATCAGTACAAATATTAAGTTCCTCCTGTATGCAGATGACACTGCCATTTTCATTGAAGCTAATGGGCTTAACGCACTACAACGTCTTATTGATAAGGAATCAATACATATTTGCAAATGGCTACAAATAAATCAACTTTCTCTCAATCCTCAAAAACTGTTTATCAATTGTATAATAACACAAACATTGAACCAAAGTTAAGAGTCCAACTTAATAATGTAATCATAAAGGAGGAAAATAAAGTTAAGTATCTAGGGATGTACATTGACAACAGTTTCAAGTGGTTATATCACATAGATCACTTGTCCTTCATAATAAGTCGAAATATAGGAATAATCAATCGATCCAAATATTACCTGAATAAACAGTCTTTGGTACTGCTTTACAATGCTCTTGTCCTACCACACATCAATTACCGTTGTCTTGTGTGGGGATTTACTTATCCTTCATATGTAAATAAGATAAAAATTCTCCAAAAACGCATCATAAGAAATATCGATAATCAACATAGACAGGCACATTCAAATCCAATATTTATAAGCCTTAATCTACTTAAAGTAAAAGACATTGCTAAACAACAGCTTATATCAGTAATGTTCAGAACATTTAACGGAAGCCTCCCCGTAGAACTTGATGCTCTATTTACATTGCCAGACACCCCAAGCATTGCATTAAGAAATAGGCGTCATTTCAACGAAACTTCCACAGAAAAGCTTTATCGTACCAGAGTTGCATCATGGATTGGTCCTAGACTATGGAATTCCATTATAACACCTCAACTCCATTCAGCAAACATGAGTCATATATCTAAGGAATGCATCAAAAAAATTAGTAAAGAACATTTCCTCCAGGCATATATAAACTTAGATACATTAACGTAAACAAACAACATAAGCATGCATGAACGTACATAGTACATACATAAACATAGTAATTCAGGGATGGAGGTTTATATTGGTCCTGTCCAATATCAATACCTCTATTTTTCCTCTACTTTCTTGAAGTAGCATTTATTTGATATTACCCAATTCACGAAAGCCACCTCGACTAACCGGCGCTGGAACCCGGTGAGACCGAACAGCAACAAGCCTTGCTTAGCTGGGAGGACTCACCGGATTCCGGCAAAGACCTGCTTACCTCGACCAGGACCTGCCTTGCCTAATGCCCAACCTGTATGAATGAAAATGTATCCTGCCTCACTGCCTGGCAAACCTTTCTTGATAGCAACGAGATCGGGGCAGCAGGCAGTGGGGCACACACTTGGAATCCTTACTAACTCGGTTACGTGTGATCGAAAAAGTGAGAATGTAAGATTCCCAGGGGCGTAGCTGGGGGGCAGTCACTTGCTGATTTCAGCAGCGACTACTTTCTGTCTTCTTATTTTTGACAACAGCAAACACACCAAAGACCTCCTCTCTTCATTTGCTTTTTTATTTCTTCTTCCATTTCTTAGCTGGGAGTGCCGCGACATTTTCTCTTTTGTTCTCTGGTGATAACGCAAGGTGATGTGCGTCGTTGGGATAGAGGGCGGGGGCACTCCTGGTCATCTGTTCATAGGTGGCGGCATATAAAAAACAAACAAAAAAACATTGACATACCACGACCCCGTAAGCCCCAATCATCATCAGGGTCCGCTGGCCGCACCCTTCTCACGATCAACCAGCCTACATTGACATTTCTGGTCAGGTCACGGGAAATGTCACCAGGTGTTCCGTCTTTGAGCACCCTCGCGACTCACTGTGTGTTCCAGTACGGTTTAAGGAACGCTCCACTGCCCATACTGCAGTGTGTTGAGGTCTTATTTACGATCAGCATCCGCCACACCTTGCTGTTTCATGGAACGAATAACGCACGTTATTTGTACTAGACCGTGTTCTAAGGTTTCCACTATCTCATCAAAGCTACAGAACGACCATACAATCGTCTTCAGGATCTACTGCCGCCATCATCCCCTCCACGGCTACATCCGGCACCTCCTCACTAGCACCACCGAGCGCCGTCCGTCCCCCCCTCTGCACCTCCCCTCCCGACCCTCCCCACCTGCTGCACTCACGCCGCCCCGCACCGCCGCCCGCACGGCCCCCCGGCTCCTCCTCTCTCAGTCACGTGACCGCCGCCATGCGCGTCGCGCTGAGTCACGTGGTGGCCGCTCAGGTGCAGCGGCCGGGCCGGTCTGTTGCTGCCCGGCGGCGCGGTGTGGTGCGGTGTCGTGCGGGGCGGTGCGGTACGGGTCTGTCCCGGGAGCGCGCCGTCTACTGCGGTCCTGCAGACTGTTGTCTTATGACCCGAGGCAGACCGCTGCGTTATGGTTGAAAGCCAGGTCTTATTGCCCTTATTGCCGGATGCGAATATTTACAAATTAAGTGCCTTCACAACGGTAGCTTGGTGCCTGTTCTGCTTGAAGGCTGCTGAAGAACAAACAGGTCCACACGTTTCCGATGCCAACCAAAATATTTTGAGGAAATATTTGTCCCTGCTCAGACCGCTGCAACTGCACAATTTCACTGTAATTGATCAGTCGTGGCTGGAGTTGTAGTTTTCATTGTCTGATGTCTGATGGCCGGGCGACCGGCCCGTACCATTAGCAGTGAGCACTGAGCAGCGAGCAGCGTGTCGTCTGTTGTCAGGCGCCAGTAAGCGTCAGCATTGTGCTCAGCTCGGGTGAGCGGCGCCAGTTCCCGGTACCGAGCGCCAGTGAGCGTCAGCATTGTGCTCAGCTCGGGTGAGCGGCGCCAGTTCCCGGTACCGAGCGCCAGTGGCCGTCAGCATTGTGCTCAGCTCGGGTGAGCGGCGCCAGTTCCCGGTACCGAGCGCCAGTGAGCGTCAGCATTGTGCTCAGCTCGGGTGAGCGGCGCCAGTTCCCGGTACCGAGCGCCAGTGGCCGTCAGCATTGTGCTCAGCTCGGGTGAGCGGCGCCAGTTCCGGGTACCGAGCGCCAGTGAGCGTCAGCATTGTGCTCAGCTCGGGTGAGCGGCGCCAGTTCCCGGTACCGAGCGCCAGTGAGCGTCAGCATTGTGCTCAGCTCGGGTGAGCGGCGCCAGTTCCCGGTACCGAGCGTCAGTGGCCGTCAGCATTGTGCTCAGCTCGGGTGAGCGGCGCCAGTTCCCGGTACCGAGCGCCAGTGAGCGTCAGCATTGTGCTCAGCTCGGGTGAGCGGCGCCAGTTCCCGGTACCGAGCGCCAGTGAGCGTCAGCATTGTGCTCAGCTCGGGTGAGCGGCGCCGGTTCCCGGTACTGACTAAGGCTAAGCAACGGTCACTCAGCCGCCACAGACAAGTCCTGTAGGGGCGGCGCTGGCGCTGGCGCTTCACTGTAATGGACTGAAAACGTGGGCAGAGCTGATCTGTTCGGCGGGGGTGGAATCAGTCCCATAGATTGGTAGATCTTCCGTCGTTAGCGAAGATAGTCTGCTTGCTGGCTAACCAGTTGTTTGATAAATAGGCCATCGGGTGCGTGGGCAGATGGAGAGCTCAATGCTCGAGTCCCCACTCCCCAGGCTGCTCACAGTCGTGACAATGCCAGCGAAACTGTCCTCCGAGCGTACCTGACGTGCGTTTCCTCCCGTCTGGCCGTCTGGCCGGCTGGCTGAGCCGGAGCTCCCCACTTTTACTTTCTGCGACGGCCGTCTGCGCTGCCGGCCTCCGTCTGCGATACCTGGCTCGGCGCTGGCTCAGAGGGACGGGGAAGGCGCGGCGGCGGCTCGGTGGCAGGCCGCCGGACGGAGTACGCGCGTTACGCGGTCCAGTGCAGTGGTGCCGGCGGCAGCTGCGGGGCTGGCGCGGCGCCGGTGGCTGTGGCTGATCGGGAAAATCCGGGACGACGTAGAGGGGAAGAGCAGATGCAGTGGAGGGGTGCAGTGGAGGGTAGTACAAGGGATAAGGAGGGACAATGACACCTTTGTCCTGATCGGCCGTGATACTGAACCGAAGTAGTAGAGTAGGCAGTGGAGACGGCTCCTGTGGGATAGGTGGCCGGTACTAGTGCCGTCTATGCCTCACAGTTACCCCGGCCCCAGCTCCCGGTGTCACGGCCGCTCGGACTGCCCGTGGCGCGGCGCCGGCCGGCCGCAGCCGAGGGGCGGCCAGCCGGTCTGACCGCCGGCAGAACCAGTTTGGGGTGCGACCGTGAAAGTCCTGCAGCACGGCGGCGGCGGCGGTGGGACGGCCGGCCATGCACGGCGTAGATGGCGCTGCCGTCTGACCCTGGCCCCGCGATGGGGGCAGGGGGGGGGGGGGGGAGACGGCGCACCTGGCCCGGCAGCAGACATGTCGGCCTCGCGGCGAAACAGTCGGATAGTGCAGATGAGTGTATGACTGCAATTTGTATGTTGGGGTATGTACACATCTAACGTGATTGCTCATTGATTGGTAATGGCCTCATGGACTAGTCAGTCGTACCTCAATGCCATGCATAAATATTACATTCCGTGACAGTTATGTTGGCAGCCATTGTTTTCATTGAATCTTTTGGGAAAAGTTACCTTGGGAATGTTTCAGATCGAATGTTTCTTTTCGGAGTTCCAATATAAATTATCTTATGGAAGAAGTCTGTCCTCATAATTAGACATAAAGACATAAAGACAAAGACAAAAGAAAAGTGCAACACAGAGCCTCTTGGGCCCATCCGAGGCCGCAACCCCCCCCCCCTCTCCTCCACCAGTCTCGCCCCTTCAAATCACCTTACTCTACCTGCATTAAAGAAGGACAATCCCACGAGTATTTATGAACTAATAAACATACCTAATTTTTGTAATCTATCTTCATAAGGGAAACTACCAAGACAATTAACCATTTGTGTTGCCCTTTTTGAACTCTTTCTAACAACCAGCAATCTTTCTCATATGTTGGAGACCAGGCTTGTACATAATACTCCAAATGTGGTCTAACGTATGCACAATACAGTTTTGTTATTACCTTTTTACTCTTGTAGGAAACATTTCTGTTAATGGCCCCTGGCATTCTAAGTGCCTTTTTCCTTGCTTCTACAACCTGGACTGACGCTGATAGTCTATTGTTTACCACGACACCTAAATCTCTTTCCTTTTCAACCTGCTCCATTTTCTGCCCACCCATTTCACTATGTTTACTGCTAACCCGTCCAGCGTGCATAATCTTACATTTACTCAAATTGCATTTCATCTGCCATGCTTCAGACCACTCAACTAGCTTGTCCAGAACTGATTGAAAAACATCCTGATCATGTTTTCCTCTAATATTCCTGACAACTTTAGATCGTCTTCAAATTTCAAGACTTCGCTGTCTATACTGTTCTCAATTGCATTCACAAATATTATTTAAAAAAATAAATGGGCCCAGGACTGAGCCCTGTGGAACGCCACTGAGAACCTCCTTTCATTGTGATTTGCACCCATTTAATATAACCCTTCGCTGGCGTTCTGAAAGCCACGTTTCTATCCAATCCAGAATATTGCCCCTGATCCCATGAATTTTAAGTTGCAACCCCAGTCTTGTATGAGGGACTTTGTCAAATGCTTTACTGAAATCAAGAAAAGCTAGATGTAGCTTTTCTTGATTTCAGTAAAGCATTTGACAAAGTCCCTGTTTACCCTGATCAAAGCTATCTGTTGCAACATCCAACAAATGCAGAAGATTAGTTCAACAAGAACGGCCCTACCTAAAGCCACGACGACGTCTGATTATTCAGCCTAATTATTTAGGCACACTGCTATTCCATTGATCTTGGCTGGCATCCGTTCCCTCCGTTGATCTTGTTTCCAAACCAAAGCATTGTTTTCTGGCAGCAAGATTCTCAAACCGCTTGCATCGACCAGCCTCACCCCCCCCCCCCCCCTTAAGGTGTTTAGCGTCCCCCAACCTCATCTGTGTTTCGGCGGCCGTCTCCGTTTTACCGCGCACTAAACGCCGAGCACGTCCGCTGCATAGTTCCGTTTGACCGGCGGCGTCACTCGGGTTCGGTGTAGGGGCGCGTGCTTTATGTGCGAACACGCCCGGCTGCCACTCGGCGGGTGGAGGCGACCATTCCGTTCACTCACGGCACGACGGCACACTTGGTAAACAACAGCCGACCCGCCCACCGGCACAGCGCACTGTTTTACCGACACTTCCACGGAGACTGTGGCTGCAGCATCGCACTTATTGATGCCATGTCAGATGGGAAACGGTCTGTCCTCTTATCAGGGCAAATCGTCCATCGTCTTTAAAGGGACTGTACCACCTTCCCAAAAGTTGTAAAATGTACGCCGCTTGTGGTGAAAAATATGAAGTAATTGCTGCCGAACATGATTATGACATTTGTTTCTCGCAAACAGTGCTCAATTTAATAAAAAGTTAAGTTTTAATATTTGAGTTGATGACGTCATATTGAGCTCTAGAGAGCTACACAGAAATCCTTTACGCTGCCAAAGTATGGGCACAATTATTTCGAGACAATTCTGGGGCTTTGAATACAAAACAAACCAGTTACCAAACCATTGAAACGTAGCAAATATTTCCAAGGTTCACCCTAAAACAAGTCGACTATCATTAACAGTTGGGTAAAGAGAGACGACGCTGTCGGTTTAGAGGCCCTATTCAAATACGCATGGGCCTTATTTTTTACAGATGTCAAAATCAAACTCGAATATCTTTTTGATTAGATCATTGTCGTTGTGTTAACTGCTACCATACTTAATTTCAATGCCAAGCCATCAAAATGGCCCTCTCAACTCAAATATAATGTTAAGGTGGGATAGTCCCTTTAAAGGGAATGTTTCACCTTTCTAAAAGTTGTCAAATATACGCTGGTTGTAGTCGCAAATATGAAGTGAGTGCTGCTGAAAACGATGGTGATATTTTTTTTCTCTCGAAAAGTCACTTAACCCGCGCGGCGCTGGGGTCTCCAGCCGAACGCGCGGCGCTGGGGGGTAAATTTTACCCCCCCCCCTCGTATCTTCCGAACCAATAACCGCAGCGAGACGCGCAATGCGGCGATCGCAAGCTCTCAACGAGGAGAATCGAATGCATACTCGAAATTCTTAAAATAAGGTCACATGTCAGGTCACGGTCAGGTCAAATGTAAAATGTAAGTATTTGAGTTTTTGGGCTATACTTTCCATCCAAAGCCTTATATTGCAACTATTATCTCACAAAGTGCTCCCAAATGTATAATGCATCTCCCGCATAAGTAAAAGTGAAATTGTAAGCAAAGGTCAAGGTCAAGGTCAGGTCACACAAGGTCACAGGTCTACGAAAGCCATGCGACACATGTTGTATGGGTTATTTTACACGTATAATTCGATAGAAGCAGCCATTTTCACAGCCTGACACCATATAATCGTCCTCAGGTCAAGGTCAGGTCACAATAAGGTCAAAATTTGAAATTGATTAATCTAAATAAACATTGCATGTTTCTAGACTAGTTTTGTCTTCAAAATACAGTGGTGGCATTTATTTGTCTGTATCTGGTCAGTAAAAGCCAAAAAACGCAATTTTACAAAATGACGTCATGAGTTACTTGTTCTTAGAGAGCCATAAGTCAGTCAAAAATAAAGAAATTGCTTTGAAATTTGGTTTGAATATCGTTCATACTCGGTTCTCTAATATATCTTCCGTTTTTTTGAAAATCTTCAAACAAAAAACTTTTGTGGAAATTCTTCCCCAAAAATCAGTTTTTTGCATTTTTGGGGGTCAAAAACCCAAAAGTTTGAAAATCTGAGATAGCCATGTCAATGACAATGTTATTTCCATTCTTTTGACGCCTTTTATTTGCAATTTGCAGTAACACGCTATTTTCTACGATTTGTCAAACATTTAACGTTTTTTCACCAAAAATGACATGGCATGACGTCACTAAAACGTCATTATCTGCCAAAAAAATCACGAATTAACACACACAAAAATGGCAGAAGACGTAGAATTGATGCACCATAAGCTACCGTAAGTTTCACTTTGATATCTGTCATAGTTGTCAAGTTATGGAGAAAATCCGGGAGGGGGGGTAAAATTTACCCCCCAGCGCCGCGCGGGTTAACTTTATACAAATCAAGGTTTTAAATTTGGGATGATTACGTCATTATTGAGCTATAGACCGCCGCTGATTGGCTGACAAAGTGGGATTGGCTGACAAAGTGGCTGTCAGCTAATAAGCGGCGGCACTAGCCTAGACCCCATTTTGCAAATGAGAAATTAAATTACTTAAAAACGGCTAAGTTTTGGGGAAAATGACCTTAGTATTTTCGACATTTAAATAACGGCCGAACATAATGGCTATCTCAGTTCAAAACCAATACAAAGGTGAAACTTTCCCTTTAACGTCGTTTTTTTATAAAGTTTCTGCAGTCGTGGAAGCAATTTCGAAAGTTGATCAGAGTTGGTAATTCCTCATTGTCAGTTCTTTTCAAGTTTAACACATAATTGTCACTGGTGAAACATAACTTTATTTCAGTGGGCTGTCATAACGATGCGCCGAGTTACATGAAGTCTCCCTGATTGGACTGTTCGTACACATTGTCGTCCTTAGCGAACGGCTGATTTGACTGCCTGACTCGAACAGCTGACTCGACTGACTCGGAAGGCGTCGTTACGAACTTCGTGACCCGTGCCCAGACGACAGCTGTTCTACATGACGTGTTTACCGACGCTAAGACCTCGTTCGTATTACAGGTACAGTAACGTCTCCTCGACATACTGTTGCCCTGTTGCGTGTTGCATCTTTTGGCAGTTATGTTATGATGGACTAAGGACGGAAAGCCTCTTATGTATGACATGAAAACGAAGGCTGGTCCGGTGCAACACGTATGATGCATGTTCTGGGAGCTAGGGGACGGTCGTGGCATGGCGTCTTGCCCGTCACAACAGCTTACAGCAGCCGTGTGTAGCGACACACCACTGGATGCTGCTTTCCGCCGTGACGCGGCAGGCTCGTCACAGTTCGGTGCACGCATTCCCTTCCGGCCTCCTTCCGTCATAGTATGGTGACGCAACAGTGGTCCCATTCTGAAACGGTTTGATGGAGGAACAGCTATAGCGCTGGAATCATATATAGAGTATGAGTCAATGAGTCATGTCCAGTGATTGGTGCTGTGCTCGTATGCGTATCCGCTTAGTAGCTTCTGAATATTGGCAACCGTCAAGCAAGTGGCTTATTAAACGGCAATGATTACATTTCTTCTTTACTTCGTCTGCTATTAAGTAAATGTCTGTGTACCCTTCAATATTTGTCGCAACCCTGACGCCTTCCCCCGGTGCAATCCAGACGAACTCCGATATGATAACACTGATCTGAGCTGCTGCGGATTCACCTGGACCGCTGAAGCTGGCCACTTGACTGCGTGGAGACCGGTCTGTGCGGTAAAGTGGGCAGATTCCCCTGCCTCTCCAGTCCCAACCCCAGCGTCGGTGTTCAGTGACTCACATTGGACACTGGAGTGTGTAGCTCCTCTCTCTGAAGGGGAGCGGAGGTAGTTCCCCTTGCCTCCCGATCTCGACTGTCGCTGGGCAGCTGGTGACTCAACGCACACTGGGGCACTGGGAGGTGACGCACACTGGACACTGGGCAAAGCGGGTTGTGCGGTGGCCGCTATCTGATCCCCTCGCTGGACTGTACCTCCTGGGCGGGGGTCAGCCACACCGGAAATGCTTCGGGTGTGAGTCAGCGTCCCGGCTATCGATCGTAATGTTGTGTTGACGAGTTCCGGTCCGAAGATCATCCGGCGTCCTGTTTGTTTTCGGCAGTGGCTTACTTTACTGCCGGTCGGGATACTTCGTCAGTGTCTTTGGCGGTTGTTTAGTGCTGTCGGCTGGAGTCTGATGATGGTGCATTGAAGAAGCTCAGGCGTGGCACGGCAAGGGACTTAAAACGCCAGTTTGTCAGAAAGATGCTTCCACGAGTGCAAATAATACTCAGCCCGCTATTGGGATAAGGATAAGGCGATGCTGGCGATGCTGGCGATGCTGTTAGCGTTGTCATGACCCCTTATAACAGACTGCCCGGTGATTGCAACTTCCTAATAACGCTGTCTGTGGCTGTCTGTTTGGAGAAGCTCAATTTCGGTCTCGACTCTGTCCGACCGCCTCCGACACACCAGAGACTCGGCAGTGCGCGTCGGTGGCGACGCAACGGCACCGAGCCGACGCCTCCGTATCAGCTCGGCCAACAGTCGGCCGTCGGCAGCCTAGCCA
>JAXIVJ010005319.1:15000-74929 GCA_036785665.1 Chirona hameri | reverse complement strand
TCTCTTTCTCTCTCTCTTTCTCTCTTTCTCTCTTTCTCTCTTTCTCTCTTTCTCTCTTTCTCTCTTTCTCTCTCTTTTTCTCTTTTTCTCTTTTTCTCTTTTTCTCTTTTTCTCTTTTTCTCTTTTTCTCTTTCTCTCTTTCTCTCTTTCTCTCTTTCTCTTTTTCTCTCTGACCTGCCAAAATGCCAAAATCAACCTCTCTCTCTCTCCTCTCTGACCTGCCGAAATCTACCTAGCTCTATCTCTGCATGAATATATCTGATGGGCGTGTTAGACATTATTGTCTACCACTTCCATCAGATGCCGACGCTTCCATCTTCCACGGACGAAAAGGCACCTCTCGTCCAAATTCCATCGTAGCCACGGCGTTGCGGTGCTTGTGAAGTCCTTACCTGTAGCGCATTTGACAATGACGCCCGCCTGACTTCTTCTTGCACCAAGAAGAGTTGGCAGGGAGAGATGTTCGAGTTGATGTATGGGGCTGACGCCGCGACTCGTGCTAACTCGTCCTATTTACCCTTGACTGGGATTACCTGTATCGGTGGCAGCGGCCTGAATAAGATGAAGTCAATGCGCGGGGAGGACCGTGCCGAAAGTTTGTGACACGTAAATCCTTTGACTTTAAATTCCGCCTGTCAGCAAATATTGCGTGATCGGATATGGTCCATGCAAACAGCTCTGCTTAGCGAAGGGCGCCGACACCGTGTCGTCGCGAAACGCATTCAAACGTAAGGTTTGAACCAAATACAAATATGCGCTCAGCTATAGCTGACAGCACCGTTCACCGTAAACCGTTCCGTAAGTCCAGTAAACCGTTCCGTAAGTTTGTAAACCGTTCACCGTAAGTCCAGGAGCTTCCCCGTCTCGGCATACAACTTTTTTTAGCGGGAAAGTCATTTAGGACAGCCCCTGCCTCGTCCGGAGTGATAAACTCATTCTATCTCAATTGAAGTAATAGCATCACAGAAATTATTGTTCTTCTTGTCTCCCATGAGTGACACTCAGTGGCGTGCGTAGAAATTCACAAAGGGTCGGCTTCAGGACCATCACTCGGTCTGAGAGGCCCTATAGGGCCTCTCAGGACCGAGTGATGGACCTATAGGTCTGAGGGAGCCCTTTGCCAGCCTGAGGAGACCCTTTGTCAGCCTGTGTGCCTCATGTTCCGTCTGAGGGGCCTTTGGTTGGCGTGAAGGGCCCACGGTCGGGTTGAGGGGATCCTCCGGCGCCCCGAAGGGGATCTTGGTCTGCCTGATGTGCCCACAGTCAACCTGAGCGGTCCTCGGTCGGCTTAAGAGGACCTCGATCGGCCTGAAGGAGAACTCGGTCGGCTTGAGCGGGCCCCTCTGTCGACCTGAGGGGCCTTCGTCGGGCATGAGGGGCCCTTATATGATTTATAGGCCTGATAGAACCCTTGTCATGCCTGAGCGGATCCCAGGCTGGTCTGAGAGGGCGATTGTCGAGGCCTGAGAGAGCCTCGCACCACCGGCGGTCATTGGCCGGAGGGGCGCCGTCACTGGCCGGAAGGGTGCCGCCATTGGCTCTAGAGGGGCACCGTCATTGGCCGAAGGGGCACCGTAACTGGTCGATGGGGCGTCGTCACTGGCCGCAAGGGTGCCGTCACTGGCCGAAGGAGTGACAGGTAGGGTGTGGCACCCCTAGCGGCTACACCACGCACTTCCTCAGGTCCGCACCTTTCGCTTTTCAGACTCCGGGCGTCGGAGAAAGCGACCAGCGAAAGTCGGCCAGCCTTCAGGTTGACCCTGCGTGAACGCACGGCCGTATCCTGTACCGCGGCCGCTCCCGCTGATGCTAGCTGAGCTCCGGACCGTAGGAGAGAGACACGAGGCATTTCTCGTGGCGGGCCTCGTCGGGACGACATCTTCAGCTTTCTTGTCCCCATCAAAATTAACGCTGCGACATCCAGGTGTCGCAGAAGTCCCGACACAAGTCCAGAGCTCTTTCGAAGTAAAAACGTTAGTCGGTGCGGAGCGCCGTGACCTCAGCTACGCTCTGGAGTCCCGCATTCAAATATCAATGGGCAAGGTGCGGTCTGAGCGTAGACGGGTGTGGTGCAGCGCGTATGGTGTGAATTGGGTGCGACGGTGAATTTTGAGTGTGAGTACCGGAGATGCGGTAAGGTGGTGAGGATTCGCTGTGACGATGGCAGGTGGGTGTGAGAGCTGGAGATGCGGTATGGTGGCGAGTTGTTTGTGAACGAGTGCGGATACCTGTGAATGTATATGTGCATAATGAGGTTGTGTGGGTGTCGGAAGCGTGACAAGGTGGTGTGTTGTTTGTGTAGGTGCGAGTATGGAAGTCTGTGAATGAATGTGTGTTGAGCCCCAATATAGAGTTGAGGAGAATGAAATATTTCCCCGGGAAGCGAGGAATGCCAAACTGATCCACGGTGAACGCTGAACGACATATACGGGCTGCTAGTTTAGTACACCTGGGTGGCAGGCGGGGCATGTTGACGTAATGGGTATTAATGTAACGGAGGGACGGGATGCTGGAGGCTATGCATGGCCGACAGCTAACCGGGTTCTCTTACAAGGCAACTCCGTAAAAATGTCGCGCCGCTTCGCGACGCTAACTAACAAGTACCTACCTACTATAACATGCAAATCCACATTAAAAATGCTGAAAAGGCTTAAATACACGCATAACAAAATGGGATATTTTTTTCGTCATTTCAGCCGACCACCCTCCCCCCACTCAAAAATTATCAGCGACGCCCCTGGGTACAGCTGACAATTGACATAGTTTTTCTCAGTGTAAGGCAATGTCGAAACAATACAAACCGCAAGCTGACATCTTTTCTTTTTCGATATCCCAAAACATCGAAAACCTATAAAAAAAAACACATTAGAAATCGTGTGGTTGCAAAATAAAGTGGCCCAAATCCGGAAAAAATCGAAATTGGGGGTAGGTAAGGTTCGCTAAAAAACGGTTTGCCCCCTCCCTTCCACCAAAACGGCCGGCTGGATCCACCCTTGCTGTCCCCCCCCCCCCCCCCCCCAGTCCGACTGGTGCACTGTGCAGTGTATGGCCGTCTCGCCAGTCGCCCCTCACACAGACCGGGGCAGCGTATGGCCGTCTCCCCCCTCAGCATGGATTAAGGGAGGGATAATTATCCGCGGTAAAGGTAATCCTAAATCGGATCGTACCTTAGGCGCAACTATCCATACCCCCTTCGAAATATTCGCACCGCACCGAGCCGCGTGCGGCGACAGCCGAGTCGGACCAGAGCACGCTAATGTTGTGATGTTGTTGTGATGTTGTAATGTTGTGCACGCTAATGTGAGGTCACGCTAATGTTGAGCGATTTGGGCGCTAAAATCCCCGGATGACTCTAACTCTCTTCTACGGCCTTGACTTGTACGGCCATCTGTGGCAGGGCACTGGTGCTGTGGTCCAGTCGTGGCCAGCCCCGTCACCACAGCTGCGCTTTCGAGCGTTTTGCGGTCTTTTGACGGGTGTTGACGAGAGCGGCGATTTGAAGTCGTCGCCGTTAGATAAGTAAGTTATGTTGCAAGTCTATATAACATTTCCAGGTACAACGTATGGCCGTCTCACCCCTCAGCCAGACTAGAACAGTGTATGGCCGTCTCGCTCCTCAACCAGACCGGGGCAGCGTACGGCCGTCTCGCTACTCAGCCGGACCGGTGCAGTGTATGGCCGTCTCGCCCCTCAGCCAGACCGGGGCAGCGTGTGGCCGTCTCGCTCTCAGCCGGACCGGTGCAGCGTATGTCTGTCTCGCCCTTCAGCCAGACCGGGGCAGCGTATTGCCGTCTCACCCCTCAGTCAGACCGGTGCAGCGTATGGCCGTCTCGGCCCCCTCCGAAGTTAGTTGGCAGCACTATAGCTCTTGGGCGTGACTTTCCTACTAGCCCATAGGGTTCACGTGTTAAATGACCCAACTTTTGGAAGCTGTATCTCGAGTTCTATTAAACCGATTTGCCTGTAACTAGTCTCCAAAGAAAGATCGTTCAAATATCTCGCGATGATTCTTCTACCATTTTTCACCTAACCCAGCCGAATTCTTAGGGCGTGAGGGGTAAAGATTTGACTGCACTCCGTGCCGGTCTGGCCAGTTTCTGGCGACGCTGGTGCGCCGGCGGCAATAGCTCAGTCGATAGCGCATCAGACTACAGATGCGAAGGTGGTGGATTCGAATCCCACTCGGGTATGGGTGATTTAGCGCAGGAATGAAGTTATATTATTTTTGATGGTCAATAACTATGTTTTTATCGACAAAATAAACTGTTTAAAATCTTTTGTCGCAATTAACTTGATTTAAACCATCTTCTCCGGCTTGATATTTAGTAATTCCGCGATGATAACTTGTCATTAGGTAATTGTCGTATTTATCCTTCTCGTTTGTCATTTCATATCGCGACCTGCTAGTGTGACAAGCTGTGAGTACTAAGTAGTAGCGTGTATGAATGAATACAATATGAATATATTTGTGAAATACCTCTTCCCAGCTTTTACACTGATTGATAGACTTATTCAAACGTAAGTAAAGCAAAACATACACATTGATTACATATCATACTCGTTCGAAGATTGTTAAAAAAACATTTAACTGACAACTGGTTTCCCGATACTTTCGAGCCTTTTCTTCGTTTCTCCGACTTCACATCCTGTCTTTTACGGAAACTGACAACCATTCCATTGAAAGAAAAGTTACTCCAATAAATCATTATTGAAAGCACGGTAGCAGCAATAATACAACAGCATTGTAGGAGCTACAGTGGCACAATTGATGCAAAAGACAAGATGACGCACGTACGAGATAACTTGTTCCTACATGGATTACCAGAAACTGAAGCCCGATTCAAGAAGATCCCTCCACACAATGCAATGACGGATATCCAAGCAATGACGGATATCCAAGCAATGACGGATATCCAAGCAGCCCTCACAACAAATGCAACAATGGATCTTAGATACCAGTGGATCTCTGGGTGAAATTAAGCGACAGATATCGGATTACACATGATACCGTGATAAGCATACCACAACATACAATCAGTGTTGGATCTAGGATCCCAGTAGATCGCACGACAATATGCAACTGAATATCTCGGATGCCATATCTTTGGGTTAAATATAGCAACAGATTTCGAATCACACAGTATCCTGTTATACACACACCAGAACAACGGAAGTAATATGCACCTCAGGCCTCAGCAGACTTACGGTACAAAATAAAACAGCCCTCTCGATTCTGCCAGTACCTGAGAAGTTGACAACAAAACGACATGAACAAAACAAGAGTAAAACATGACATGAGTGAATGAGCACATATTCACTACAGCCTATACACTAGTTTTCACTGTGCGTGGTGCCAGCACTTCCTCGCTCCTCACCGTGCCCGAGACTTCGCGCGTCGGGCCCTCTTGATGTTGCCCATCCTGATAAATGTCCGGACGCGGGCGAAGGAGGCGCGAATCTTGGGATGGACGCGTGGGAACTTGTCCTGGAGGACCACGACAAAGTCCTTGATGACACGGACCTTCGGCTTAAGCCATCGGGCTCCAGAGCGTGGTGGACACAGAAAACCGCCTCCACCTCCTTGAAGGTGGCGTAGAATGTCTCCGTGGACACCGTCAGGCCGCCGATACTGACGACTCTGGTCCACAGGGCCTGCAGAGGCACCGACTCGGCCGAGGCGGATGGTACACAGAGGGAGCGGTCGACGGGCCTCTTCCTCGCGATGTAGCCGGCGACGTAGGCCATGACGCTCTCTGTCGCGGACACACCGGTGACCGTGTCCCGCGCGGCCGACGACGCAGCAGGGCGGCATGCTGCTGACTGGGACGCCTCCGCCTGGTAAAGCAGGTCAGCCACATCCCTCAGGTCGTCCATGTCCTCCCCGTTATCGCCGTCTGTTTTCGCTGTCGTCACCTCCTCCACCGGTCCGGTGAACTCCAGCAGGTCTGCCGTCAGTTCGGAGGTGCCGGTTGCCTCCACCTCCAGCACCTGATCCAGCTGCTCCTCCAGATCACCAGTCTCCGGCTCTGCCGCCTGATCACCGTCTCTGCAGACGGGACTTACGCCTCGCTGCATGACGAACAGGAGGGTAAGCAGGCGAATCCTTGCCCTCGCTTCAGTCGGTGTGGGGTTCTGGTTGGAGCCTCCCGGGCCTCTCACCATGCCGAACAACCCTTCCAGCCTGTCCTGCGTGAGCCGGCGAGTCAGGACGAACACATCACCGAACTCTGCCTGGAGGTCCTTGCCAGGCTACGCACCGACCGGATGCTGATGACCATCCCTCTCTGGAACGGGTACATGCACCGTGCGGTACCGACACGCATCAGCGTGGCCTCCGTCACAGCGGCGGATATAGCCCTCTCTTGTTCATCGCTGCCACGGTAGTCTCTCCCGTCTCCGCAGATCTTTTGTGTCGCCTGGGTAGCTGGCGTTGAGGACATCCGTCGCTTCGTCCACGACACGAAGGAACATCGCCTCCTCTTCTTTGCCCGCGATGTGCCGCTGCAAGACGCTGGCAGTCGAGGCGCTCAGGAGTTGGAGACACGGACCATGCAGGTGACCTATAAAAATAATAATTAGACACCAATAGAGATGTGAATGTATGGCAGCAGACGCTGAGTGGAGCCCAAAAGGAACTTGTGAACAAGTTATATATAAATTATTGGTCACTTTTAGGTCACACCAATATTGAGGTCATCACACTTGAGTTGGCTGAGCGCGGCGCCCGCGGCCGCGCGTGCTTGCTGCTCTCCCATCTCTCGCCCGCCGCCGTTTTTTACCCAGGCTTCGTCTGAATCGTGAGGATTTTGAGTGACTGATTGTGTGCTTCTGAGTGAGTGAGCTTGTGCCCGCCTTGGCTGCTGCTGCAAGCCAACCACCTACCTGACGTCCGAGTGGAGTTGACCTGGGGCTTCTTTCTGATGCACTGAGCTCGTGACCGGGTCGGCACCACCTCCATCTCAACCACGTCGAACCACCACTTCAAGACATGTATGTCTACCACCGTGAGATGCTGCGATGCCTGCTCTTCGCTCACATCGCCGCCGCCTTCCTGACTGCTGCTGTCCCGGCCCCGGACCCGTGGCGCTCCTCGCGACTCTCACGCCGCCCTGGCCCCTCTGCCCCTCCCCCTGGCCTTGACCCGACCGCTGTGACCGTCCGCGGCCGTGCCGATCAGCTGATCGCTACCCCCAACCCCGCCCCGCGGCGAGGCACGCGCCGAGGAAATAGGTCACGGCGCCGAGGCTGCAGGAGCGGCCTCAGGTGGCGGCGGCCGGGGGGTGAGACGAGACCCGGTGAGCTGCTGATTGCACAGCTGAACGTGCAATCGATGAAGCCTAAGCTGCCGGAGCTGAGACTGGACGTCCACCAGTACGACGTCATCGCAGTCAGTGAGTCCTGGCTATCTCCCAGCGTCCCGCTGCGTCTTCTGAACATCAACGGGTACCAGCTGTTCCGGCGTGACAGGCCCGCTTCCAGTCGACTGCCGCGGGGGAGGGGAGGCGTCGCCGTCCTGGTACGTGACTCTCTACATGTACAAGTTCTCGATGTGCCTTCGTTAACCGGCTCATCCAACCTCGAAGTAATCTGGACTTTGATCAGCTGTGCTTCCCATCGGTGCCTGACTCTTGGTTCTTTTTATCGTCACCCGACTAACTCTGTGGCGCAGGTAACCGCGGACTTAGATGACCTTGAACACCAGGTCCAGTTTATTGTGTTGCGTTATCCTGGCCTGGTGGCACTGGCGGGTGACCACAATCTCAACCAGTTGGACAGATCGCCCAGAGCTCAGGGTTCGCGCCTGAGGGAGTTATTTGGCGCGTATGATTTCCACATGTGCAATTCTTCAGTTCCAACTTACAGACCTGCTATGTCGCTGCTAGACTGCATAGCCGTTAGTCGTGCTGGCTGTTTTCTGCGCGCTGGTGTAACTCACTGTCACTATAGCCCGCACAACTTGTCGCGAGCAATTGTGTCCGTGGCTAAGTGTCGACCGAGGGCAACTGTTACCGTTTCACGCTGTCTCAACAAGCTTGATTTTCATCTTTTCAACCGTACCTTGTATGGCTGTGACTGGTCTAATGTTTTTACTGAGCGCCTGACATCGACGAAGTGGGATAATTGTGTGACTTCTTTCACCTCTGTGCTGGACGCGGTTGCCCCGACGCGCCGTGTCCGGTTGCGTAACCCCGCTGCCCCGCACCTGTCAGCCCAGACAAGCGATTTGTTGGCCACCCGCCGTGTAGCCCTTGCTAACGGCGATCGCACGCGCTATAAAGCGCTGAACCGCGAGTGTAGGGCTGCGATTCGGCGTGACTGTAGGGACGAGGTGCATCGGTGTATTGCCGAGTCTAACCGGTCCTCAATTTGGCGTTGCCTCAAGCCAATCATTGGGGGTGGTAAGTCTGGTGCTGGCACAGTCCTGAATGTACAGCCTGACGTGCTCAACCGTTATTTTGTCGATGTCGGTCCCACTACTGCCGCTGCCGTACCTCCGCCCAGCCGGATTGTGCCCGTTTTACTGCCGCGTGTTCTGACCTGCTCGTTTCAAGTTCAACCTGTGACTCTTGAATCACTTTTTTATACTCTCGCTAACATGAAATCGTCTAAATCTTGCGGAGCTGATGGCATTAGCGTTTACATGTTGCAGCAGTGCTTCCATGGGTTTGGGCACGTCTTGCTCGATATTGTTAACTCTAGTTTGACCGCCGGTTCGGTGCCGCAGCCGTGGAAGCACGCCCTTGTCACGCCTCTCCCTAAAACGTCCGACGTGTCTGATCCCTCCAAATTCCGACCGATCTCTGTTGTACCGGGTATAGCCAAAATTGTTGAACGTGTTGTTCACCATCAACTCAGCGCGTACTTTGAAAAACACCGCCTGTTCTCGAGTACTCAGCACGCGTACAGGCGGCGCCATTCGACCGAAACAGCACTCACGGTGCTTTCGGACCGCATTCTCTCTGGTATGGATAACACTGAAATTACGATACTTATTCTAGCTGACCTTTCAAAATGCTTTGATGTGGTGAACCATGACGCGCTGCTCTCCAAACTTAGGTTGTACAATGTAGACACGCGCTGGTTTGAGTCATATCTAGCCAATCACTCCCAGCAGGTGCAAACCCGTGACAGAAACGGTCAGCTTGTGCGCTCGGCATCCCTGCCCAACACCATGGGGGTGTATCAGGGGACAGCACTGGGTCCAATTATGTTTTCAATTTTCTCCAATGATCTTGCCATGCACGCTCATGGAGCTGAAATTGCTCAATACGCAGACGATGTCCAAATTTGGAAAACCGGCAAAAAACATGACATCGTAGCACTGATTTCGTCATTGGAGAACACCCTTGCCGTGGTTTCGGACTGGTTCAGCTCTAATTCTATGAAAGTAAACACATCAAAAACTCAGCTTATTGTTTTCGGAACCAAAAATACGTTGCGTGATCTCCCCCCAATCGAAATCAAATTTGGCACATCCGTTGTAACTGAAAGCCGTACAGTAAAAAATATTGGTCTAGTGATGGATAGACACCTTTCCTTTGATGACCACATCAGTCAACTGGTCGCCAGGTGCACTGGTGCCCTGATCGCCCTATCTCACTCGAAGCACGTCCTTCCATCATATACCGTGGCCTTTGTTGTGAACGCCCTTGTAGTAAGCTCGATACGGTATTGCATGTCTGTTTACGGCACCTGTGGCAAAACGCAGATGCATCGGGTTCAAAAGCTTCTGAACTTCTGTGCTCGTGTCATAAGCGGTCGCCGTAAACACGATCATATATCCGGAGTGCTAAATGAACTTGGGTGGCTTAGTGCTGAGCAACTGGTCAAATACCATCAGCTCTGCTTGCTAAAATATGTGCTCGCAACTGGTCTCCCGCATGATATCGCCGAAATGTTCTATGTCTCGACAGTGCATAACACCAGACAGACTGGGCAGTTGTCATGCCCTCGAGCTAAGACGGGTTCTGGGGTTAGGCGTTTTGTCCATTGTGGTGTTTTGTTCAATGGTCTTCCACCAGACCTTAGGGACCTCAGAATGGCGCCTTTCAAGCGCAGACTTAAGCAGCTGCTGCTCTCTGAGTCAGTGTAGTGCGTACTGTATGGCGTGTAACGTGGTGGTGCTCGGCGGCGCACTTGCTTATCATGAATGCTTGTTGTATGTATGAGTTTTACCTCTAGTCCCATATCTTGATGCTCTTGCCTTTTAATATGACGTGGACGCAGAATAGCTACTGTACTGTGGATGTTGTCTGATTTAATACATATACATATATACACTGCAGACTGGTTATTGAATATTGATTCAACCTTTTTTGGAACGATTCAACTACGATTCATTTTGGAACCTGAATGATTCAATCACCGCTCGATTCATGGATACACATTTGATAATTGCTTCTTTCTGATTAAAAAATCAAAAACATATTTTAATCGATTCACGCTTGATTCAACATTTAAATGTATGTTGTATATGTTAAATTATGTAAACAAAAGTTACACAAGAATGTAAGCACCAGATAGGGCAAGGCAAATATACCTCAATGAAACCCCAGATTTTCTAAGCCATGGATGCAGGCCAACGTCTAACCACGTCTAAATGTAGATTATAAAGAGTAACATTAATCTTTACCATATGAAGGCAATAGAAAACAACAATTACCATAGCTGTTCCGAATCGGCTGCTGTGCTGTTGTCAGCTGAAGTTGGAGAGCCTGATTCGCTGGAAGATTGATGACGCCAGACACATTACCATGTCATACCAGGTGACATCATACTCCTGCTAACAAGTGCCAGCTCTGCTGCTGCGACAAAGTAGGTGCAGTACAAGTGTTTTGTCAGAGGCACAGAAATTGGCACATGCGGCAGTGGCACAGTTGAAGGCGGGCTTGTAAACAAAGCAGAGCGCTTGTTCCGGGTTGAAAGCAGCAAACTCTGCCATGGCTATCACAATCACTTTGCTGTATGATAATATTTTTGGTCTTTGTGCACATGCATTACAATATGTCCTTTCAGCGGCAAATCTGTGAAGCTCTTTGAAGCAGGATTCCAAGACATGTTCAGAGCAATTCCCAGGGTCTTTAACCTATTCCCTTGCTGCATCTCGTCGAATTAATTGCCACCAAAGATCGGCCACTTTGGGATCACGAGGAAGACGGTGGTAGCCACTAGCCAGTCCCCAAATGAGTTTAATTACCCTTCTCCGTACTATTGGTACCAAGGCGATATATACCAGGTGGCTTCATCCCGACTGCGCATGTTTCTGCGCAGGTTCATAAGTGACGTCATCAAGCGAATACCGAGGACACCCGTAGCCGGGAGAAACCCACTGCAGTGCAAAGCAGATATAGGGATGGGAGAAAATAAAATACATTGATGCGGGTGTGGAAATAGAATGAGGTGCGGAATTAAGGTATTATGATAGGGGATGATTGGTAGATAACAAAAGGGTGATTTTAAGGGCATGTTAATGCCTAATAAAGCGTTCATTACGGTCCCGGTTAGCATGTCTGTAGTGGACGAGCCGCCCATTTTTAGGCCCAAGATGCGCCGAACAGATTGCAAATTGTATGGTTTTGGAGGCAACATATGGACACAAAATTACGTTCTAACCGGGACAGCGGAGGGGGACGGCCCGCAGCGACAGATTCAACGTTAGATATGGGCCCAAAAAAAATCGCATGCAAAACAAGCGATTTCGACCAAATATGTTCCCCCCATTCCCTTGAGGAAAATCCTCGCTACGTGTCTGTGTTCTACATAAGTAGAGTTACTAATGTGTACCGGAGACAACTGCAGACTCTCAGTCAACCTGTCCCAAGGGAGTCCAGCAGACCCCAGCCAGCCAGCAATTTAAATACGGCCCCGAACGGACAGAATATACTGGCCAATGTCGGTGTGGGGGACCGGTATGCAGAGGCGCGCGTCCCCCTCACTTGGCTACCCGGTTGAGCTACAGTTTATCGGTTCGCACGTTAGCCGAACCGAAAAGCTTCAGGCGCCTCACAAATCACATGCGTCTCGCACAGTCCAGCCGAGACTCGGCTGTTGTTGTAAATTCCCTTAGGCCGCCGATGGCGGCGTAAGGGAAGTCGCTCGTTAACGCGAGCGACTTGAAGCCAAAATGTTCCGAATTCGCATCTGGGTGGCCCGTGGCGGAGTATCAACCATCGCTTCCCTGCTTGCAGCAACACACTAAGCAGAATAGCTGAGGCAACGGCGGAAGACATATTTATAGATATAGGCATAAGCATTACAGCATTACAGCATTTCAGACATTAAGACATAAGCATTTAAGACATAATAATTACACAAAGTCACGGAGCAAGAAACAGGGTCCGGTGACGCGCCGAACAATACCGGCAATACCGGAACAATACCGGCGCCGAAGATGGCACCGGACCCGGACGAGGAATCGACCGCCTGGCAACAGTTCTAGAGCGTCCCGAGCTGCAGCGCTCCTGGACAGGGTCATCCGCCGCTGCTCGCCCACACCTAGCGACGGATCTCACACCAGGCAGCGACGGCTCGCCCGCACCCAGCGACCGCACCCAGCGACGGCTCGCCCGCACCCAGCGACGGCTCTCACACCAGGCAGCGGCTGCTCACCCGCACCCAGCGACGGCTCTCACCAGGCAGCGGCTGCTCGCCCGCACCCAGCGACGGCACTCACACCAGGCGGCGACGGCTCTCACACCAGGCAGCGACGGCTCGCCCGCACCTAGCGACGGCTCGCCCGCACCCAGCGACGGCTCGCCCGCACCCAGCGACGGCTCTCACACCAGGCAGCGACGGCTCTCACACCAGGCAGCGGCTGCTCGCCCGCACCTAACGACGGCTCGCCCGCAACCAGCGACGGCTCACACCAGGCAGCGACGGCTCTCACACCAGGCAGCGGCTGCTCGCCCGCACCTAGCGACGGCTCTCACACCAGGCGGCGACGGCTCTCACACCAGGCAGCGACGGCTCTCACACCAGGCAGCGACGGTTCGCCCGCACCCAGCGACGGCTCTCACAAGGCGGCGACGGCTCGCCCGCACCTAGCGACGGCTGTTGTTGCTGTTGTTATTAGTTACAGACGCATGAGGTAGCCAGGATCATAGTCATCAGCCAAAAAGTGGTTTGAGCAGATGAAGGAGTTGGTTGGATCAACTGTATCAGCCCTCTTACATTTTGCAAGCCAGATACTCCATACATCCCTATCTCTCGGGAATTTAAAAAAGTTGACAGAAGGATCTTGCTTCTTTTTTCCTCCACACCATGTCTTGCATGTTGCCACAGCACACACACGACCCATTCTTGTGCACCTGTAAAATGGAAATTCACAGTTAGATGATAATGCTAACAATAATTCATAGGCAATAGTCCCAATGATAACTGCACAACAAACCAATGTGTGAATATAATAATACTATATAAAATAGAATATTCAGGTGAGACATTCAAGTTGTAATTATATGCTTTTAATTTCCCACCAGGGTAATTGTACTCAACAAGGGCAGATCCAGCTGGTCATTTTTTTTTTTGGGGGGGGGGGGGGGGGGGGGACCGTTTTGAGCGGACCTTACCTACCCCCAATTTCAAATAATTTCTTCCCGGATTTGGGCCACTTTATTTTGCAACCTCACAATTTCTAATGATTTCTTTATTTGTATATTTATTTATTTTAGCTTTTCGACATTTTCAGATATCAAAAAAGAAAAGATGTCAGCTTGCAGTTTGTATTGTTTCAACATTGCTATACACTGAGCAAAACTATGTCAATTGTCACCTGTGCCCAGGGGCGTCAGCGATAATTGTTTAGTGGGGGGTTCGGCTGAAATGACTAAAAAAATGCACCCCATTTTTGCCTTTGCAGCTTTTTTAATGTGGAATTTCATGTTACAGTAGGTACTTATTATTTGGCTCCTTGAAGTGGCAAGACATTTTTACAGGTTCACCTCATAAAACCCCAAAACATACAAAAAACAAAAAAACAACAAACACAAAATCAACAGATTTGGCCCACTATATTTTTAGAGGGGCATATTTTCAACATTTTCTTCTAAAAAGTAAATAAGAAATCAGTGATTTTTTATCTCGAAATAGAGCCCGTCGGCCCCTATTTCCAAAGGGGCACAGTTTCAAATAGATCCTATCTAATCTAGCTCACAAATATAAACCTAAACCTAAACCTAATCTTCAGCCACAGGGCAGGCAATCGCATGAATACCTAAGCTAGACACTGTATGAGTTATGCTAACAAAGAACAGTTTTAAAAGCTCATCTATGGCAGCCAACAGTAGTCACTCTTACAAACAACATTTAACAAACTAAATTAATTAGGTACATGAATTACTTGCAAACAAAAACAGCGGGGATCTTGCTGGATTTCACTATTCACAATCAAATTTTTTACTGCCTCTCATGCGCCACGCACGAAACAACTCACACAATCAGGCTTGAAATGCTGCAATCCATGGTGACAGTCACCTAAACCGCTGTCTATTCAGAACATAAGAATATATATAGCACAGCAAGTTAACCGATGTGATGTGGTAAAAAGGATCAAAATTGAATATTAAGTTGCAGAAAGCTTACATTTCAGCAAAATAAAAGCTTATCTAAGCTATTGAAAGTTGTTCGCAGGATGACGTCACCTGTACAGATGATGCAAACACGTTAGAGGCATTGGGATGACAACGGCCTGATTGGTACAGCCAGGTACAACACAGTAGGGCACAGCCGGGTAAAAAACGTGAATTAAAAATGGAAGAGATCAAGCCCTACCCGACAACTTAGCAGTTAAAACTTTACAGCGCCTTACGTACCTACAGTCTACAGAAGCTAGCGACAAATATGAATAATCTACAATGCATTTCGATTGTTTCGTTTACTCTAATGGCATAGTGTGCGGCCGCCTTTAAGAGCTTTCGTAATACCTGCGCGGCTTTCGCTCCTCGGTAAAGCTACCACATATTTAGATGTAACTAAAACAACTAGTACATAGTAGTAAATCTAGTACTTTTCTAGTGTTATCCTAAATAAATCATACTAAAATCCGTTCCACCCGTCCTCTATCACCCTGGGCCGTCTCGCCCCTCAGCCAAACCGGGGCAGCATGTGGCCGTCTCAACCCTCAGTCAGACCGGTGCAGCGTATGGCTGTCTCGCTCCTCAGCCATACCGGGGCAGCGTATGCCCGTATCCCCCCTCAGCCGGAACGGGGCAACGTATGGCCGTCTCACCCCTAAGTCAGATCGGTGCAGTGTATGGCCGTCTCGCCAGTCGCCCATCACACAGACCGGGGCAGTGTATGGGCGTCTCCCCTTCAGCATGAATTAAGGGAGGGATAATTATCCGTGGTAGACATAATCTTAAATAGGATCGTAT
This sequence comes from Chirona hameri, assembly GCA_036785665.1. Classification (NCBI taxonomy): domain Eukaryota; kingdom Metazoa; phylum Arthropoda; class Thecostraca; order Balanomorpha; family Balanidae; genus Chirona; species Chirona hameri. Next base: position 59,558 of record JAXIVJ010005319.1, on the reverse strand, counting down.
CTTAGGCGCAACTATCCGTATCCCGTTCGAAAAAATTCGCACCGCACCGAGCCGCCTGCGGCGACAGCCGAGTCGGACCACAGCACCAGTGACGTCACGCTAATGTTAAGCGATTGGGGCGCTAAAATCTCCGGAGCGCTGTTCGGCGGCCGGCTCTCGCGAGAGCGCTCACCGACGTCACGTCGGCAGTGTCGTCATAATGAGTGACGTCAGCTCGCGGCCGCCGAACACCGGCGAGCAAACCCGTTAGCAAGCCATGCTAGTGCTCTTTTTCAATCGCTGGAATGCCGCTCGCGCGCGAGCACGTGACGTCACGTAAGGGGCACGCGTACATGAAACTGTGCGCGTGTCGTCATCGTTTGCTCGCTCCTGATTGGTGAATCGCACGTTGCTAGGCAACCTGCGATCCCACTAGCACTGGCTAGCGTGAGAGCCGGCAGCCGAACAGGGCTCTGATGACTCTACCTCTCTTATACGGCCTTGAGCTGTGGTGTTTTGGTCCTGTATGTTTGGTGAGTGTTTTTGTATATTTAATATGTGTTTTTGGCGAAAACGGGGAAGAGATTATATGGCACTTTGGTCAAATGTGTAGTTAACTTAAAATGGAAACGTCTGGTTGTTAGATGCAAGGAAAATGTCTGCGGTGTTGTGCTTGGCCGGTCTTTGCAGTGATAAGTGTTTTGAGGATTTGAGATGTTTCTCTTTGCCATAGTTTTCTTCACATTTGTTGATAGTTTGAATAAAATTTCTCTCATAATCTTGTTGGCCTGATTCTGTTGAATGTGCTCATGCACGATAGGGTATAACTTAAATATTTTTCATCATGGAACATGAGTCAGTAATGCTTCAGTAACTCACCTCCCCAGTTTATTCAAGGTTACCATCACTGTTGTTGGTATGGAGTCAGGGCAGCTTTATGACCTCACCAGATTCCGGCTACAAGCGAATCTTGGCCTACAGCTAACCTAACCTAACCCCACCATTAAGTCCAATCAGGACAACCTAAGATTCGCTTGTAGCCATTAAATCTGATCAGGACAAAACCTAAGATTTGCATGTAGCCATTAAGTCTGATCGGGGCAAAACCCAAGATTCGCTTGTAGCCATTGAGTGATCAGGTCTGCCTAAGATTTGCTCGTAGCTAGAATCTGGTGACGTCATAAAGCTTCCCTACGACTCCAGACCACTGACCAACACCAGTTTGTCATTGGGCAAACTCAAGTGCACCATCAAATGGGGAGGTGAATTACTGAAATAATACAAAAATGTGACCCCCTGTTTTATATCTCAGGAATTCCCAACCTGATTCTGTTGAATGTTCCGATGCTTGACAGGGTATAACTATTGAATGTTTTTCATCATGGAACATAAGTCAATGCACATTTTGCACCAATACAGAAACATATTTCAAAGTTAGGTTTAGGTTATTGGGCTAGGATTAGATGAAGTATATTTGGAGCCCATGTTGTTTATGTGGTGTGTACAGGAAGGTGGATTATGTCTTGCTGAGCCTGGTGTTGGTCAAGCTTGGTTTTAAAGGCATTTGCTGATACTACCTCTCTGCATAAGCTTCTTTTTCTGTCACAACTCTGTAAAATGGATGTGAATTATGTCAGGTAGTGGTGTTGCCACCGCTCCTCTCAGCCAGTGTTACTGCGGAAGATCATTTTGTTTTATTGTGTTTTTCCTTGATGTGAAGTGCTTCTATGATTCACAAACTATTTGGATTGCTAGAAGATACGATAATGATTGTTTTTTACTATACCTTAGATCAATTGAGGATGACTAATCATCAAAAACAGTTTCAATGCAGGAGCAAAACTCTGTGACCCTCCCCGCAGTTGGTACAGAACAGTTGGCAGATCTGAGTAATTATTTGCCACAATCGTGTCAGGTTGTTATTGGGCAAAACGGCGCTGTGGAACCTACAGGAGTCCTGTTCAATGGGTCTGCGGCCGCTGCGGCTCCCACGGCCAACGAGGCGGGGCCTAATTTGAACAACTTGACTTGAACACTTTTGCGGCCGCTGATGGCGTCCGATAGATGGCGTGTGTAACGGTCGCAACGAATAGTCAATTTCATGGAAACCCTGACTGTTTTACAAAGCCACTCAACTACATGAACATTACAAGTCACTGCAAGTTGTCATTCTTGGTCAAACAACCACCAGTGAGCTGCGATATCAACAAAACAGTATGCAACTGTCCACTGTTGTCAGACGCGCGCCATTTATGTCGAAGTTACTTTTGTCGGCAATACTTTTGACACCATCATGTTTGTCTCGTCAAGGTGCTTTAAATCATATTCCTGTTGACTAGGTTAGGTCAACTAAAAAAAATGACCTTCGGTCAAGGTCATGTGGGGGGCCCAAGTAGGGCATGCTGCATATATGGGAGACGTGTCTCGACGAGACAAGCACATTGGTGCCGGTGTCACTTCTCTATCTTTATTCTGTCGAGTTATTGACAAAAAGTGTTGGTGACCTCGGATGACCTCCGCTGACTGTAGGGATCACGGAAGAAAAATTGCGCCTGGATCATGATCTAAGATACCATGATCCAGAAGGAATTATACTGATATCATGCGTATCCTCGGAATAGGAAGCATTTGAATATTTCCCCATTTACTTATAATGGGTAGGCCACGAAATTGACCCGACCTTAGGTCACCGATATACAAAATCTGAGATATACGAATTGTAGGTACTATGACCTTATGAAATCCTGTAAGTTTAAAACCAATCGGCCAGAAACTCTGGCTGTGGTACGACGGCAACTTTTTTGGAGGTGGGGTCACTTGACCTGGCCTTGTGAGTGTTGACCTGACCTGAGATGACCCGAGGTCATTTTTACACAATGTGGATAATTGATGCCTGGACAGCTGTGCCAAAAACGGTGGCGCTGCGCGCCTGCGCGCCGCCGTGTTAAACGCAACCCCGGCACGTCGCGGGTCAAGATTCTTACATATTATTCTTCACTTTTTCAGAGCAGAGTCTTTAGTTTGCATTGCAAGATGGCGTCTGGTGTTTCGGGTAATGCCCAACATACATCCCAACGTATATACTACCAGGTGAGTTTTGTTTGCTAATGGAAGACAAGTGAACTTTGTGATATCACATGTGGCCGCAAGTTGACCTGAGGAGTCGGCGCGCCTTTTTAACCCGCCATTGACTGGGGGGGGGGGGGGAATAACACCCCTCCCTTGATGAATTTTCGTAATAGTTCAAAAACGAATAGCGCGATCAACGTGAAACTTCGGGTACCTTCTTATAAATCACGTGTACGTCTTCTGTGAAAAAATAAAGCAATTTCGTCGATTTTTTCTCTCGAGTTATTTCGAATTTAGTGACACGAGTTTTACACCAAAATCAGCTAAATTTTGCCGTAGAAATGCTATATTTAAAGCAAAATGCAATCGAAAAACGCCAAAAGATAGCAAAATTGCAAGAGCTACAAACTTGCTATCTCGGAATTTGGCAAATGTTGGGTTTTGACCCCAAAACAAATCCAAAGAACTTTTTTGGGTGGGAAATGCCCACAAAATCGAATTTTTCAAAGATATTCAAAAAGCCGGAATATATGTCAGAGAACCACATATGGGAAACTACCATACCGAATTTCAGATTGATATCACCATTTTTGACTGACGTATGGCATCTAAAGTTGCATTGGATTGCATTGGATCTATGAGCGAATGGAAGCATTGGGCAACTCATGACATATTTTTTTTTGTTAAAGTTTTTTTTTGCCTTTTTTGGCCAGATACAGACAAGTAAATTGCACCACTGTATTTCTGAGACCAAACTGGTCTAGAAACGTGCCTTTTTATTTGGATTTATCAATTAAAAATGTTGACCTTTAGTGACCCGAACTTGACCTGAACTTGACATTAACTTCACGTAAATGAAGTCAGGTGGTAAAATGACTATCACTATTGAATTATACGTGGAAAATTACTCATAACACATGTGGTGCATGACTTTCGTCGATATTCTAAGCATAGTGACCTTGTGTGACCTGACCTTGACGTTGACTAACAATATCACTAGGGTCATGCAGGATGTGTAATTTGACTCTAACTTCACGCAAATGAAGTCAGGTGGTAAAATGACTATCACTATCGAATTCTACGCTTAAAAGCATCCATAAAACATGTGCTGCATGACTTTCGTAGATATTTTGTGTGTAATGACCTTTTGTGACCGGACCTTGACCTTGATCGTTTCCAACAATCTCACTTTAGCTCATGTGGGATATGATCATACCTTTGACAGCACTTTGGGTGATCATAGGCGAAATCGAAGGCCATGGATGACAAGTATTGTCCATAAACTAAAATACCTCGATTTTGACGTTTGACTTGACCGTGACCTCACATGTGACCTTAATTTGAATTTTGTTAAGTGTGCGTTAGGTTTATCTCATTGAGCGCTTTCGAATCCCGCCTTGCGCGTCCCGCTGCGATCATTGGTTCTGAAGATACCAGTGGGGGCTACCCCCCCCCCCCCCCCCCCCCCCCCTCAGTGAGTCATGTTACAGAATATACCCCAGTGACTGCCGGGTTACCCCCCCCCCCCCCCCCCTCAGTGAGTCGTGTTACAGAATATACCCCAGTGACTGCCGGGTTAACGCTCCCCCCCTCAGTGAGTCGTGTTACAGAATATACCCCAGTGACTGCCGGGTTAACCCCCCCCCCCCCCCCCCCCCTCAGTGAGTCGTGTTACAGAATATACCCCAGTGACTGCCGGGTTAACGCCCCCCCCCCCCCCCCCCTCAGTGAGTCGTGTTACAGAATATACCCCAGTGACTGCCGGGTTAACCCCCCCCCCCCCCCTCAGTGAGTCGTGTTACAGAATATACCCCAGTGACTGCCGGGTTAACGCTCCCCCCCCCCCTCAGTGAGTCGTGTTACAGAATATACCCCAGTGACTGCCGGGTTAACGCTCCCCCCCCCCCTCAGTGAGTCGTGTTACAGAATATACCCCAGTGACTGCCGGGTTAACGCTCCCCCCCCCCCCCCCTCAGTGAGTCGTGTTACAGAATATACCCCAGTGACTGCCGGGTTAACGCTCCCCCCCCCCCCCCTCAGTGAGTCGTGTTACAGAATATACCCCGGTGACTGCCGGGTTAACGCTCCCCCTCAGTGAGTCGTGTTACAGAATATACCCCAGTGACTGCCGGGTTACCCACCCCCCTCAGTGAGTCGTGTTACAGAATATACCCCAGTGACTGCCGGGTTAACCCCCCCCCCCCCCTCAGTGAGTCGTGTTACAGAATATACCCCAGTGACTGCCGGGTTAACGCTCCCCCCTCAGTGAGTCGTGTTACAGAATATACCCCAGTGACTGCCGGGTTAACGCTCCCCCCCCCCCTCAGTGAGTCGTGTTACAGAATATACCCCAGTGAGTCGTGTTACAGAATATACCCAGTGAGTCGTGTTACAGAATATACCCCAGTGACTGCCGGGTTACCCCCCCCCCCCCCCCCCCCAGTGAGTCGTGTTACAGAATATACCCCAGTGACTGCCGGGTTAACCCCCCCCCCCCCCCCCCAGTGAGTCGTGTTACAGAATATACCCCAGTGACTGCCGGGTTAACGCTCCCCCTTAGTGAGTCGTGTTTCAGAATATACCCCAGTGACTGCCGGGTTAACCCCCCCCCCCCCCCCACCCCAGTGAGTCGTGTTACAGAATATACCCCAGTGACTGCCGGGTTAACGCTCCCCCCCCCCCCCTCAGTGAGTCGTGTTACAGAATATACCCCAGTGACTGCCGGGTTAACGCTCCCCCCCCCCCCCCCCTCAGTGAGTCATGTTATACAGAATATACCCCAGTGACTGCCGGGTTAACGCTCCCCCCCCCCCCCCACAGTGAGTCGTGTTACAGAATATACCCCAGTGAGTCGTGTTACAGAATATACCCCAGTGACTGCCGGGTTAACGCTCCCCCCCCCCCCCCTCAGTGAGTCGTGTTACAGAATATACCCCAGTGACTGCCGGGTTAACGCTCCCCCCCACAGTGAGTCGTGTTACAGAATATACCCCAGTGACTGCCGGGTTAACGCCCCCCCCCCCCTCCCTCAGTGAGTCGTGTTACAGAATATACCCCAGTGACTGCCGGGTTAACCCCCCCCCCCCCCCCCCCCCCCTCAGTGAGTCGTGTTACAGAATATACCCCAGTGAGTCGTGTTACAGAATATACCCCAGTGAGTCGTGTTACAGAATATACCCCAGTGAGTCGTGTTACAGAATATACCCCAGTGAGTCGTGTTACAGAATATACCCCAGTGAGTCGTGTTACAGAATATACCCAAGTGAGTCGTGTTACAGAATATACCCCAGTGAGTCGTGTTACAGAATATACCCCAGTGAGTCGTGTTACAGAATATACCCCAGTGAGTCGTGTTACAGAATATACCCCAGTGAGTCGTGTTACAGAATATACCCCAGTGAGTCGTGTTACAGAATATACCCCAGTGAGTCGTGTTACAGAATATACCCCAGTGAGTCGTGTTACAGAATATACCCCCGTGAGTCGTGTTACAGAATATACCCCAGTGAGTCGTGTTACAGAATATACCCCAGTGAGTCGTGTTACAGAATATACCCCAGTGAGTCGTGTTACAGAATATACCCAAGTGAGTCGTGTTACAGAATATACCCCAGTGAGTCGTGTTACAGAATATACCCCAGTGAGTCGTGTTACAGAATATACCCCAGTGAGTCGTGTTACAGAATATACCCCAGTGAGTCGTGTTACAGAATATACCCCAGTGAGTCGTGTTACAGAATATACCCCAGTGAGTCGTGTTACAGAATATACCCCAGTGAGTCCTGTTACAGAATATACCCCAGTGAGTCGTGTTACAGAATATACCCCAGTGACGGCCGGGTTAAGTGGAAACATAGGTACAATGATATTCACTTATGACAATGTTATGTTTACTGTACCGTACATGCCATAATATTATATCTTTCAAGGCATTGATTTCCCCATATACAGGGACCCGCAGTTGCTATGGTACACACTAAGGTCCGGCTTATTTTCTCCTCTGGCGTATGTTTGACGGCGAATTAAGAATCGACCATATATGCATTCAAACCGCATTACTGAGAGCTTCAAATTGATATATTGGCGCATTGGCTCTAAGCAAAAATCCGGTTTCAGCGCTTTGCGGTGGTAAAAACGGATTTTTGCTTCAAACCAGCCAATGGATGAGGTGAGCCAATGCGTCAATATATCAATTTGAAGCTGTCAGTAATGCGGTGTGAATACATATATGGTCGTTTCTTAATTCGCCGTCGAACATAGGCTAGAGCAGAAAGAAGCCGGACCTTAGTGTGTACCATAGCAACTGTGTAGTGATTATTGTGTATTGGCCGCGCGGGGCGGAAGTGCCCCGCGAAGTACCGCACGTGCGGCTGCACGTGCGGCGGCAGACGGTGTTTCCGCCGTCGCGGTGTCGGCGAGGCGCGGGGAGACGCGCAGGGTCGCGGTAAGGTACGGTCGGGCACAGTGTGCGGTCCCGGGTTCGGGCTGTCGCATGAGTTAGTCTATTGATTGATACAAGAATAAACATTTGTTTCATCTTCTCGTTACAAGCTATTTCGGCCTTCGCTCGGACGCAACTCAAGCATCATGTCGACAGTGCCTGTGGCGGGCGCCGACGCAGTGAGGATTGGGCTGACAGACGCTACCGTGGTGAGTGCCCAGCCGGCGTCGGTGATGTCAGCGTTCGACGTGCGGATCGTTGCTGAATATGACGGTTCGACAGATGTAGTTGAGTGGTACGAAAGAGCCCAGCTGCTGTGTGAACTCCGTGGGGTGTCGCTGGCGTCGGTGCTGCCGCTGCGGCTGACGGGTGGCGCCTTCGCCGTCTGGTCCCAGCTGCCAGCTGAAAGCCGCGGATCGCTGGAGGCTGTGCGTGATGCCCTGTATGCGGCATTCGCCCTCGACCAGTTCGCCGCGTTTGACGCGTTCTCGAGCCGCCGTCTCCAGCCGGGAGAGTCTCCGGATGTGTTCTTGGCCGCCCTCCGGCGCCTTGCGGCCCTGTTTGGAGGTGTCCCGGATCGCGCACTGGTCTGTGCGTTTGTTTCCGGGCTGCCGGACTCTGTCCGGCATGCCATTCGGGCCGGGAGCAGGGCGGAAGGCCTCGATCTGCCCGGCGTGCTGGCTCGCTCGCGCGCGGTACTCAGCGATGAGTGCGTCGCGGCGGTGGCGGCAGCGGCGGCGGCGCCGCGCGGTAACCCGCGCCCGCGTGCCGGACCGCCGCGCCTGACTCGCTGGCCGAAGCGGCGCTGCTGGACGTGCGGAGAGGTGGGCCACATCTCCGTGTCCTGCCCTCGTAACACGCCGGGAAACGCCTCGGGAGATGGCGAGTCAGCGCCGGCGTCGTCTCCCGCGCAGTGACCGGCGGCACCCTGCCTGTGATTTCCGTGCTGATCGGCGATCGGCAGTGCAGTGCGCTGATAGACACAGGCTGTACAGACACGCTCGTGTATGCCAGGTGCTGCCGGCGGTGGCGCCCGCGCCGAATCAGTGTGACCACGCTGAGCGGCGATCAGTTCTGCTGTGCCGGGGTGGGCAGTATCGACGTGCGGACTTTGACCGGTCAGCAGGCGCGGCTCGAGGTGCTGGTTTTGGAAGATCGGCCGATGGGAGTGGACCTGCTCCTCGGTATGTCCGGCATCTCAGCGCTGGGAGGCATAAGTGTGCGGGCGCCGTCTGACGTGCGGTTCTGCGGTGCTGCCTGGCGCCCTCCGCCCGCGGTCGACGCTGCAGACTTCACGGCACGCTTCGACGCGGATCGACGTGAGTGGACCGTCGCGTGGAAGTGGGCGAACGGGGCCGGGCCTGACTGCCTGACGAACGGGGTAGCACAGTACGGGATCGCTCCGACCGCGCGGCAAGAGTTCGACCGTGAGATCGACGCGTGGATCGCCAATGGCTGGCTCCTCCCGTACGACGAGCAGGCGGACGGGCCGCCGCGCGGGCTGGTGCCGCTGATGGCAGTGCGACAAAACAACCAGGCCAAGGTGCGTCCCGTCTTGGACTACAGGGAGCTAAACGGCTTCGTAACGGCTCACACGGCGGACGCGGACGTCTGCGCTGATCAAATGAGGAAGTGGCGTCGCCACGGGGAGCGCACCGCCGTCGTTGATCTGCGCAAAGCCTACCTGCAGCTCCGCCTGGAAAGACGGTTGTGGCCGTTCCAAACCGTCATCGTCCGAGGGCAGCGCTACTGCCTCACCCGGCTCGGCTTTGGACTGAATGTCGCTCCCATGATCATGAAGGCCGTCGTCCGTGCAGTGCTGGCGCAGGACAGACATCGAACGTGCGGTACTCCCGTATGTGGACGACCTCCTGGTCGATGAGGACATCGTCAGCGCGGACCAAGTCGTGCGGCACTTCGCCCGGTTCGGCCTTCAGTGCAAGCCACCGCAGCGGGCTGCGGACGGCGCGCGCCTGCTCGGCCTGCGTGTGCGGCGAGAGGCCGGCGCGCTGCGGTGGACGCGCGACAACGGCGTCGCGGTGCCGCCCGAACAAGTGACCCGCCGCGCCGTGTTCTCTTGGTGTGGTCAGCTGGTGGCGCACCTGCCGGTCTGCGGCTGGCTACGGCCGGCCGTAGCGTGGCTCAAACGGCGGGTGAATGCTGTCACCCGCGGCTGGGATGATGTCGCTGACGACGCGGCGCTGCGAGGACAGATCGCGGCCGTGGCGGACCGTCTGTCAGCTGCTGACCCAGCGCGCGGCCCGTGGTGCTTCTCCGGCGACAGCGCCATCATCTGGGTCGACGCCAGCTCGATCGCCGCAGGAGTTGTCGTCGAGACACCGGATGACGGCATCGTGGAGGACGCCTGTTGGCTACGCGGCGAGGACTCTGCAGCGCTGCACATCAACATGGCCGAGTTGGACGCCGCCGTTCGCGGTGTCAACATGGCGATCGCCTGGGGCGTGAAGGTCATTGACCTCCGCACGGACTCCGCCACCGTGCACCGGTGGATTGACGACGCCCTCAGCGGCCGAGCGCGGCTACGGACGAAGGCTCAAGCCGAGATGTTGATCCGACGCCGGGTAGACATCATCCGACAGCTGGTGGAGGAGCTCCGGCTGACGCTGTCCGTCACGCTGGTGAGGTCGGCGGAAAATCGGGCGGACGCCCTGACACGAGTCCCCAAGGAGTGGCTGCGTAGCGAGGGCGCGGACGAGCGCGTGGTGTGTGATGACAGCACGCTCGGAGCGTGTGAGGGCCGTGTGCTGTGCGGTGGGCCTGAAGATCGCACGGTGTGTGATGACAGCACGCGCGGAGCGTGTGAGGGCCGTGCGGTGTGCGGTGCCGGTGAGAGGGCGTGCGATGTGGCTGAGACTCGTGCGGCGATCGCAGAAGTGCACGAGCGGGCGGGCCACCCTGGGATCCGACGGACCCTGTATTTCGCGCGGCGCGATGTGTCGAGGAATATTTCACGCTCCGAAGTGCGGAGTGTCGTAGGAAAGTGTGATGTGTGCTCTTCTATCGACCCGGCCCCTACACAGTGGGACCACGGCTCGCTCGGCGTGGTCGAGACGTGGGAACGCATCGCCATCGACGTCACACATTATCAGCGACAAAGCCACCTCTCCATCATCGACTGTGGGCCGTCTCGTTTCTGTGTGTGGCGCCCGCTGCGCCATGCAGACGCCAACGAGGTCGACAGCCACCTCGAGCAGCTGTTCCTCGAGCGTGGGGCACCAGTGGAGATCTTGGCGGATAACGACACCGTCTTCCGCAGTCAGCGATTCGCTGCGTTCGCTGCTAAGTGGGGAGTAAAGCTGCGGTTTCGGGCGGTGTACGAGCCGGGCGGAAACGGGATTGTGGAGCGTGTGCATCGGACTGTGAAAGTGATTGCCGCCCGGAAACGCTGCTCGATTTCGGAGGCTGTACATCTGTACAATGTGACGCCCCGTGACGGGAGTAACGCGGCGAGCTCCCCTGCCGGGGGACTGTACAGATATACGGTGCGCGACTGTGTGCGGCCGGCCGCTGATCAGCCGGTGCCGGAGCGCGCCGGAGCTGAGCCGGACATCGCGCCGCCCGGCGCCGCTGTGGCCTACGAGGTGGGCGACGCCGTGTGGGTGAGGCGGCGGGGAGCGCGGTGCACAGAGCCGTCTCGGAGGGGGGTGGTGACCGGCACCGTGTCTACACAGGTGGTGGAAGTCGACGGACTGCCGTGGCACGTGCGGTGCCTGCGGCGGCGCCACGACGGAGTGGCGGCAGACAGTGACTGTTCCAGCAGTCGAGCCAGCGACGCACCGCCGCTGTACGTCCCGGCGCGCGAGGATGTGGACTTAGAGTCGTGTAGCGATGCCGCCGGTGGTGATGAACCGGCTCCACAAGATCCGCCTCTGCGACGGAGCGAGCGCAACCGACAGCCTCCGCAGCGCCTGTGTTGTGCAGACGATGCTTGAGTTGGTGTAGGTATAGCGCTTGTGAATTGGTGGTCGATGTATGATTAGTGTCGGTGTGATTGTGTATGATCTTTGAGATCATGGGGAGGGTTAGTGATTATTGTGTATTGGCCGCGCGGGGCGGAAGTGCCCCGCGAAGTACCGCACGTGCGGCTGCACGTGCGGCGGCAGACGGTGTTTCCGCCGTCGCGGTGTCGGCGAGGCGCGGGGAGACGCGCAGGGTCGCGGTAAGGTACGGTCGGGCACAGTGTGCGGTCCCGGGTTCGGGCTGTCGCATGAGTTAGTCTATTGATTGATACAAGAATAAACATTTGTTTCATCTTCTCGTTACAAACTGCGAGGGGGCGTACCTATCATATTAAAAATAGCAGCTTGAAATATGTCCATGCACCTAGGTTATAGGTAACTCTAGATATTATATATCGTTTTGAACCTTCGTTAGACTTTGCAATTTTTGAACTATCACGACTTTGCAGCACAGGCCAATTTTGTCAACAAACTTCATGAAATTATTTGACTATATATCAAAATAGCCATATTAACCCGCGCACTGCAGGGGGTTTGCGCCGAACACGAACTGTAAGGGTGGGTTGATTTCCGCCCCCCGTGATATCTCGAAAACTACGCTACGTAGCGACAATCGGAAAACGGCATTTGATAGCTTGATACAGGCTCTATCGAAAGTATTTCAGTATATTTTTAGGTCAGGTCAAAACTGAGGTCACCAGAGGTCATCAAAGGTCAAATTTTCCAGTTTTTCCCTGTTTTAGGACTTCGCTCCATAAATTATCATATCTCGGAAACTATGCTAGTTAGAAACAAACGGAAAAAAGCAAACGCCAGCCAGTGAAATTTTCAATCGACAAAGTGTCCTCAAATTTGATCGCAGTAAATATTTGAGGCTCCAGAGCTAAACAAAACATTTTTTTTTTTGCAAAAACGTTTTTCGCTATTAACTTTTTACTTAATGCGATACAGATAACGGAAAACTGTGCACGCCATTGTGTTTATCTCGTCAAGGCGCTTTGAATGATATACATGGTGACCTTGTTAAATCAACTTACAAATTTGACCTCAGGTCAAGGTCAAGTGGTGACCCAAGTAGGGCATGTTGCATATGGGAAGCCATGTCTCGACGAGACAAACACATTGCTGTCTGTTTTACTTCTTTATCTGCATTATGTCGGGAGTTATTGACAAAAAAGTGATGGTGACCTCACATGACCTCAAATGACCCCATAGGAGTCATTGAACAAAACTTGCACTTGGATCATCAAGAACATCCTATAATAACATGATCCAGAAGTAATTTGACTAATATCATGCATATCCTTGAAATAGGAAGCATTTGTATATGTCCTCATTAACTTATTATGGGGAGCTTACGAAATTGACCTGACCTTAGGTCACCGATATCAAAATTCCGAGATAGGCGAATGGTAAGTTCTTATGCCCTCATGACATCCTGTAAGTTTCAAACTGATCGGTGAGAAACTCTGGCTTTGGCACAACTGCAAACATTTTGTGAGACTTGACCTGGTCTGGTGACCTGACCTGAGATGACCTGAGGTTTTTTTTCAATGTGTGTGCAATTGATGTCCTAACAGGTGTGCCGACACCCATTTGTATTTTTTACCCATTACATTTTTTAAGTCGATTCTTTCCATGGCCCATAGGCGTAATGTTAAAATCTGAAAATGTTTGTGTGTGTGGGGGGGGGGGGGGGTCCCCCGCCTCCGACGCCCATGGCGGAATGGGTCTGGGCTATCTTGGAGCAAATTGTCTTCGAAACCATAAATCAAACGCAACCACCCAGTGTAATGGCTGGCGGAACTGGGACAACGTTTCGCCCAGTTCGAAGCTTGGCGATCGCAAGATCGCTGCGATGCGTCGCGACTTACGATAAGCCAAAGGCACGTTTTTCGCCGGTGATACGCGATGAGTCGCGAGACACGGCAGCCTTATTTGAGAGTATTGGGCGTGTCGTCACTGTCGAGGAGTATTTTCACACGAGCACCCAGCGGGTGGCGCCATCTGTCCCGGGGCAGTCGCGACGCCAGCGACATCTGACCCGCGAAGCCCCGCCGGCGAAAATGTATAATACAAGCGTCAAGAACCGTGAGACACATTTTGCCAATCCAAGTGTGTTACTGGTGTAGGTATGACAATCAAATTGGGCTATTGGGTACCTAAGTTTGTATGTCAATGCTGCCTTGCCTACCTAGTCTCAAGGGCCCAGCGCAGGGGCGGCCCCTGCATTCTCTTAAATATCTCACAAAGTCACAACACAGCCTACGTCTTGCAGACTGACATTTTGCATGTTAGTGTATCATTAAATGGAAACAGGGTTCACAATTTCCAGTAGCCTCAATATATGCCTCAGATGATGATTCAAGTAAATCAAGACCATTAAAGAGAGTGTGCCTACTGTTTTGAACTGTCAAAATAATTTTTCCTACGATAAGTAGCTATTGTTGTGATGGTTGGATACAACTAAATTCACGTCTGGAGCCCCTTTAGTTGAATTTTCACTTATATTGTTTTTGCTTATTTTTCGTTTCGATATCGAAAAAACGATCCCCACTACGGTGAAGGTAATCAGAGGTAACAAATTGTTACGTGAACGACGCGCCTAAGACAAAATACAGTCCGATCGTTCCGCCCAGGCCACGGTAGACAAAATACGTTCCGCCTATTCAATACGTACGCTTGCTGTGGTTGTATAACACAAAAAATATAAGCAGTGAGGAAAGATGACTCTTGGATGACTAACTAAGAAGAGGAGTGCAAGTTTATGGAGAGCTGTAAAGCTGGTAACGCTGATTTAGATGCATTTCAACAGCATGTGTCTATGGTCTTCTTATTGCAATAGGTGGGCACTTACATGAAGTGAATATTTTAAAAAAATGGACATCTTCAATATATAATTTAATATAATTGGCATTGGAATGGGAGGGGGCGATTTTCCCCATTTCTGGTGATATTTTTGTTTTCTTTTTGTGAAAATGGGAAAGCAATATTTTAACAATGGTGTACTTTCCTCGTTTAAGACACCAGTATCAAAGAACAATGTTACTGTGCTTTTGTGGGAGATTTCTGTCTTCATTCTCCATTGTGGTGGGTTGCTATTTTTTGTCACAGAACAGTGTCAACCTTATATTGTGTTCAGTATTCACTGCCTTCAGGCTTCTTTGTTTTGTTGTCTGCGTCGGTTGTTCCGTAACTCGCTGGCGGGAGGGCGTACTGAGAGGCTGTAATGGAACATCGGTGGTAGTGGCGGTGACTCGCCCAGTCGGGAATGTCACGACAGCCGGGCGAGTCTTTGTTTATCGTTCAAAATGATTGTTACGATGAATGCATGGTTTTACGCAGCCTTTACGCCTTTACCGTTGATGGAAGTTACAAGCTTCATTAAATAATGCTTACAATCAAACATGATTGGTTTTCTGAATAAATGGTTTCATGAATCGTTTCTTCTCTCTTTTATCATTTTTAGTACTACCACATGTAGCGTCAACGTCCCGTTCGATTGACTGACTGTCTAGTAGGACATCACATCAGCGTCACAACTCACAACTCGGCTGCAGCGGTCTTAGAACTAGACCAGGGGCATAGTCACTTAAATCCTGGTTTAAACACCGAAAAAAACATGCTTACTTGTTCTGGCTGTATTATGAAACAACAAAGTCAACGGATGAGCCATTCGTACATTTTAAAGTAAAAGCAATAGCAACGTAACAATAACAATACCAAACATGACCAATTCCATTCTCCACGGCAAATGATGTCACCATTTCACCTTTCCTCCGCACCTTAGAAATGTACAACAAACGAACAAGTACTCCATGTTAATATCAACTGTGCGATATAAGTCAGAGGTCAGAAGTTGTGCCTAACTACAACCACACACTGAGGTCAGGTCAGAAGTCAAACAGTAAGCGTGTAATCCTGCAGGTCATATAGAGACATACAGACATAGGACAGGTCAGATGTCATGACAGAGGTCAGACCAGCGGTCAGACAGCAGTCGCGTCTCCTACCAGGTAACAGACAGAGGTCATGTCAGATGTCAAACAGCGTCCCCCTGCAGGTCACGCACAGAGCGAGGTCAGGTCAGATGTCATGTCAGAGGTCGGATCAGATGCAGTGTCCTAGGATTGCGAAATTTTGGTGGAAAACGACACCCTGTGGGTAATATTTGTCCACTCTTTCCCAAAGTTTTACTGTGAATTTTCCACTCCCTAAATCAAGATGTATTGGATAACTATAACCCTAACACTGATATTACTAATGCTAATATTAACCTGTGGTTGAAAATAAAACAGGTTAGGAGCTGATTCTGATAGTGAGTTTTGGCAGAGCCTGGTACATCATGGTTATTTTTAGGCTGAATTTTCCACTCCTGGTTATTTTTAGGCCGAATTTTCTACTCCGCACCCTGGTTTCAAAGCAATCCTAGGATCCTGATCAGATGTCATGTCAGATGCCATGCCAGAGGTCGGACCAGCGGTCAGACAGCAGTCGCGTCTCCTACCAGGTCACGCACAGACAGAGGCCAGGCCAGATGTCAAACAGCGTCCCCCTGCGGGTCACGCACAGAGTGAGGTCAGGTCAGATGTCATGTCAGAGGTCGGGTCAGATGTCATGTCAGAGGTCGGGTCAGATGTCATGTCCGAGGTCGGGTCAGATGTCATGTCAGAGGTCGGGTCAGATGTCATGTCAGAGGTCGGGTCAGATGTCATGTCAGAGGTCAAGCCGGAGGTCGAGTCAGAGGTAAAGCCGGAGGTCGGGTCAGATCAGGCAGCAGTCGTATCTCAAAGCAGGGCACACACACATGCAAGGGCGCTGCCACATTTTGAGACGGGAGGGAAGCTAGGTGTTTGCCCCCCCCCCCCCCCTACCTCACTCTCAATGGCTGTCAAAATCCTGCTCATCAATCTGGAGGCAGCCTAGCCCCCAGCCCCCCCCCCCCCCTGTATAGAGCTCAGGCATGTCAGAGGTCAAACAGCAGCTATTTCTCCCCTTGGGTCACACAGGCAGAGGTCAGATCGGAGGTCCGACGGCAACCGTGTCTCCCTGCAAGCCACACACAGACAAAGGTCAGGTTAGAGGTCAGATAGCAACCGCGTCTCCCTGCAGGCCATACACGGAGGTCAGGTCAGAGGTCAGACAGTAACAGCGTCTTCCTGCGGGCCACACACAGACAGAGATCAGGTCGCTCCTCTTCAGCCGCGCCGACCGGTCGCGCGCGCCCAACAACTGCAGCTGTCCCGTGACACCCAGCACGTGTGTGCCGCTCCTTTTCAGCCGAGCTTCACTGCTGCCACTGGTTACCAGAGCTGATGGACCGTCTGCAGGCTCCGGAGCCATGTCAGGAAGGTGCTGGAAACGCAATGTCACTCAGGTCATGAAATGTGGAAATGGGAATGATATAATGTCATTAGATACTGAATGATGTATTTTACAATTTACTTGATTATTCATTATGTTATAGTGTAATTCAAATCACATGAACTGACATAAACAGTGTCAGGAAATATTAAGTTGTGCTATGTTTGGACAAAAGACCACTGGAACCCAGTATGTACCAGTAATGTACTTTGAAATGCCTGAGAAATGTGCATTTGTAAGCACCCCTAAGTATAAGAAATTCATGACTTCATTTTTTTATAACTTTTTGACTTCTTTTTAACCAGATACGAATAAATAATTACCTTTCTGTATTTCTGAGACAAAACTGGTCTAGGAACATGACTTTTTATTTACATTTATACATTTCTCATTTTGAGGTTTTCTGAGAGCAAAATCGCTGTTCTGGACGTGGTCGATCGAGGTCATTCACTTGAACTGGAAGGTCACTCGTTGACCCGAAACCTAAAAATTCCATACCGTTAGATTCCAAACATGACGGGCAACATGTTGGTTCTTTCCGTGTTGCTCTATGTTGCTTGGTTTGGAAGTTAACAAGGGGTCTTTTTAGGACCCCCGTAGGGCAAAGGTGAAAAAGCTCCAGTAGGGCGATGGTTAACCCTCGCCCTACGGGAGCTTTTTTCACCTTCGCCCTATGGGGGGGAAGTGCCCTAAAAGACCCCCTGTTAACTTCCAAACCAAGCAACATAGAGCAACGCGGTAAGAACCAACATGTTGCCTGTCATGTTTGGAATCTAACGGTATGCAATTTTTAGGTTTCGGGTCAAGGAGTGACCTTCCAGGTCAAGTGAATGACCTCGATCGACGACGTCCAGAACAGCGATTTTGCTCTGTCAGAAAACCTCAAAATGAGAAACTGATAAATGTAAATAAAAAGGCATGTTCCTAGACCAGTTTTGCCTAAAAAAAATACAGAAAAGGTAATTATTTATTCGTATCTGGCCCAAAGTAAAAAAAAAACTGATTAAAAAAATGACGTCATGAATTTATTACACTTAGGGAGTCAGTCAAAAATAGAGATATTTCTTTGAAATTTGTTTTGAGTATTTCCCATGCTACCATGCATTGCATTCCATGCATTTAGTATTCTCTCACATTTATTCCGTTTTTTTTTAACATCTTTGAAAATGTCGATTTTGTGGTGATTCCCCCCCAAAAAATCAGTTTTTGTTTATTTTGGGGGTCAAAACCCCAAAATTTCGAAAATCCGAGATTGCCATTTTAAAGAAAATGACATTTTATATCTTAACTTAACTGCGTTTGCAATTTGCTTTCAAACTCTGTTTTCTACGATTTGTCAAACATTTATCGGTTTTCCACCATCATGACGTCAACAAAACATCATTATTTCCCAAATTTCTCAAAAAAATTCAATGCAAATTTTACAGCTTACGTATAATTGTTGTATACTTAGCTACTGCAATTTTCAGCAATTTTCAGCAAAAATGAAGATATTGCTTTCAAATTTGGTAGTGGCATTGTTCATATGCAGTTCTCTAACATGTATTTCTTTTCTTCAACATCTTGCAAAAATAGGATTTTGTGGACATTTTCCGAAAAAAGTGTGTGCTTTTTTTTGGGGGGGGGGGAGTAAAACGGCAATACTTTCAAACATCCGAGATAGCCATTTTGTAGACCTTACGATTTTCTGTCTTTTGACGTTTTTTTGTTGCATTTTTCTCAAAAAGTGGCTTTGTACGGCCTGTTACAAGTGTAGCTGATTTTATCGTAAAACTCGTGTGTAGTGACGTCACTAAGTTTGCTATATCTAAACAAATCGACAAAATTGCCTCATTTGGCACATAAGATGTAACATGTATGTGGGAGAAGGTACCCAAAGCTTCACGTTGGGTTTCACGCCATTGTGTTTTGAGCTATCGGGAAAATTCGTCAGGGGGCAATATTTGCCCCGCCCCCGGTCAAGCGCGTGTTGAGGATATTCATAGATATATTGTGTTCGATTGCTATATTGAAAGCCTAATTGTAATGCAGGTGACAGAACATATTAATGACCAGCAGGAAGGCTATGCGATATGCATGTGGGCTGACTGAAGCAATTTACAGCTTCACAAGTGTCTCGATAACAACTTCTTCTGCTTACTGCTGCATTACAAATTGCAGATTTTTGCAGTTAAACAAAGATGGGAAGAATATGGAAACTGACATCCACTGCTTTTGTCCTTGCTTGTATACATACTGTCTTGAATTTGTATTCAAAATATCGTATTCACAATCCGAACTGGCAAATAAAAGATACAAGTATGAGTCAGATGCAAGCGGGAATGATGTAGAACTGAATGTTTTGTGTCCATATACAATTTACTGCTTAACTCTATTATCAAAGAGTGTATTTGATAGGAGGCAGGAGCATAGCGTGACGTTCCTTACGGTCTTCCTCCGACCAGGGACCTCCTCCGACCCTTTCATAGACAAACCTTGGCGTTCAGAAGTCTATTGCAGAGAACAAGTAACAAAGTCACATGTACCTGTAACAGACGGGCGGGCGGGTCCGGCACCACGTATGCCAGCAGCGCATGCGTGGACGGCACTAGCAAGCCCTGAGCACATGCACTGTGCAGCAGCACGCGCACTACGGGACATGCAGACGAGCAGCTCCCAACACCAGCACGCGCACGGGACCAACATGCAGACAAACAGCTACCAACACCAGCACGCGCACTACGGGACATGCAGACGAGCAGCTCCCAACACCAGCACGCGCACGGGACCAACATGCAGACAAACAGCTATCAACACCAGCACGCGCACTACGGGACATGCAGACGAGCAGCTACCAACACCAGCACGCGCACGGGACCAACATGCAGACAAACAGCTACCAACACCAGCACGCGCACTACGGGACATGCAGACGAGCAGCTACCAACACCAGCACGCGCACGGGACCAACATGCAGACAAACAGCTACCAACACCAGCACGCGCACTACGGGACATGCAGACGAGCAGCTCCCAACACCAGCACGCGCACGGGACCAACATGCAGACAAACAGCTACCAACACCAGCACGCGCACTACGGGACATGCAGACGAGCAGCTACCAACACCAGCACGCGCACGGGACCAACATGCAGACAAACAGCTACCAACACCAGCACGCGCACTACGGGACATGCAGACGAGCAGCTACCAACACCAGCACGCGCACGGGACCAACATGCAGACAAACAGCTACCAACACCAGCACGCGCACTACGGGACATGCAGACGAGCAGCTCCCAACACCAGCACGCGCACGGGACCAACATGCAGACAAACAGCTACCAACACCAGCACGCGCACTACGGGACATGCAGACGAGCAGCTCCCAACACCAGCACGCGCACGGGACCAACATGCAGACAAACAGCTATCAACACCAGCACGCGCACTACGGGACATGCAGACGAGCAGCTACCAACACCAGCACGCGCACGGGACCAACATGCAGACAAACAGCTACCAACACCAGCACGCGCACTACGGGACATGCAGACGAGCAGCTACCAACACCAGCACGCGCACGGGACCAACATGCAGACAAACAGCTACCAACACCAGCACGCGCACTACGGGACATGCAGACGAGCAGCTCCCAACACCAGCACGCGCACGGGACCAACATGCAGACAAACAGCTACCAACACCAGCACGCGCACTACGGGACATGCAGACGAGCAGCTACCAACACCAGCACGCGCACGGGACCAACATGCAGACAAACAGCTACCAACACCAGCACGCGCACTACGGGACATGCAGACGAGCAGCTACCAACACCAGCACGCGCACGGGACCAACATGCAGACAAACAGCTACCAACACCAGCACGCGCACTACGGGACATGCAGACGAGCAGCTCCCAACACCAGCACGCGCACGGGACCAACATGCAGACAAACAGCTACCAACACCAGCACGCGCACTACGGGACATGCAGACGAGCAGCTCCCAACACCAGCACGCGCGCGGGACCAACATGCAGACAAACAGCTACCAACACCAGCACGCGCACTACGGGACATGCAGACGAGCAGCTACCAACACCAGCACGCGCACGGGACCAACATGCAGACAAACAGCTACCAACACCAGCACGCGCACTACGGGACATGCAGACGAGCAGCTACCAACACCAGCACGCGCACGGGACCAACATGCAGACAAACAGCTACCAACACCAGCACGCGCACTACGGGACATGCAGACGAGCAGCTACCAACACCAGCACGCGCACGGGACCAACATGCAGACAAACAGCTACCAACACCAGCACGCGCACTACGGGACATGCAGACGAGCAGCTACCAACACCAGCACGCGCACGGGACCAACATGCAGACAAACAGCTACCAACACCAGCACGCGCACTACGGGACATGCAGACGAGCAGCTACCAACACCAGCACGCGCACGGGACCAACATGCAGACAAACAGCTACCAACACCAGCACGCGCACTACGGGACATGCAGACGAGCAGCTCCCAACACCAGCACGCGCACGGGACCAACATGCAGACAAACAGCTACCAACACCAGCACGCGCACTACGGGACATGCAGACGAGCAGCTACCAACACCAGCACGCGCACGGGACCAACATGCAGACAAACAGCTACCAACACCAGCACGCGCACTACGGGACATGCAGACGAGCAGCTACCAACACCAGCACGCGCACGGGACCAACATGCAGACAAACAGCTACCAACACCAGCACGCGCACTACGGGACATGCAGACGAGCAGCTACCAACACCAGCACGCGCACGGGGCCACATGCAGCAGGAATGACGAGCATTACATGGTGGGCATCCAAACAGCACCAACGGCCAGTAACGATAACCGTGGCAATAGAACTCCTGTTAAAACGCACCACAGTTGCTGTTCAAATAAGCTAAGGGGTTTACCTCAATTGGACATGTAACAGTAACGGGAAACTGACGTTTTATATATTTAGATTCCTTCGCTGATTCATCCTAAGTGACAAATGAATCCATTGAATTATCTGAAGAACAGGTTAATGCACAATATAAACTGTTATTGCGCCTCATCGTCAGTGTTGCCCCTGCTGTCTTGGCCAAACATCCACGACTGGCGCAAATTGACCCCAGCAGTCGTCGGTGTTGCCCCTGCTGTCTTGGCCAAACATCCACGACTGGCGCAAATTGACCCCGGCAGTCGTCGGTGTTGCCCCTGCTGTCTTGGCCAAACATCCACGACTGGCGCAAATTGACCCCAGCAGTCGTCGGTGTTGCCCCTGCTGTCTTGGCCAGCCTCCACGACTGGCGCAAATTGACCCCAGCAGTCTTCGGTGTTGCCCCTGCTGTCTTGGCCAGCCTCCACGACTGGCGCAGATTGACCCCAGCAGTCTTCGGTGTTGCCCCTGCTGTCTTGGCCAGCTATCCACGACTGGCGCAAATTGACCCCAGCAGTCTTCGGTGTTGCCCCTGCTGTCTTGGCCAGCTATCCACGACTGGCGCAAATGGACCCCAGCAGTCGTCACGCCCAAAAACCCGATCAGCAAACAACAAACTTGCTCGAACGTTTTGTTCACGTGATTGTACATCTGTGTACATTACTTAATCTCGCGAGCATAGATATTAAATGGAGGGTATATTATTCTCTTTTCTGTTCTGGTTGACATTGATTGCCGATTTTTGTTCCAGGTGACCCACCGGATTCGGAAACTGACTACAAAATATTAAAGAACGTGAAGAATGAACCAAAGGACACTGCGTCTAGTTGTTTTTCAACGGCCACAGGTAACAGCTAATTGAATCAACCAGTTACCGATGAGAATGTTTAAAACACTGGATTGTTATGCACAACGACGTCCAACTTTGAGCCGACGGGTGAGGGGGGAGGGGCGGCAATCAGTACATACTCCCTAATTTATTCCTTCGTGCCTGGTTTCTGCCCCTCCATTCAGTTTTCACGTTTATAATTTTAATAGACTTTATAATTTTAATACAGTTAACCCGCGCACTGCAGGGGCTTTGCGCCGAACACGAACTGCAGGGGGGGCTGATTTCCGCCCCCCTCCCCTGAGATCTCGAAAACTACGCAACGTAGCGAGAAGCAGAAAAAGGAATTTGATAGCTTCATACATGTTCTATCGAAAGTATTCAGTGTTTTTTTAAGTCAGGTCAAAATTGAGGTCACCAGAGGTCATCAAAGGTCAAAATTTCCAGTTTTTCCTGTTTTAGGACATCGCTCCAGAAATTCCCATATATCTCAGAAACGATGATAGTTAGAAACAAACGGAAAAAAACGCCAGCCAGTGAAATTTGTAATCGCTAAGATGTCCTCAGATTTGATCGCGGGTCAATATTTGAGGCTCCAGAGGTCAAAAATAAAAAAACATGCCGTTTTTTTGCTAAATCGATTTTTGCTATTAACTTTGTACTTAATAAAGATAACGGAAAACTGTTTACGCCATTGTGTTTATCTTGTCAAGGCGCTTGGAATTATATATATGGTGACCTTGTTAAGTCAACTTAACAATTTGACCTAAGGTCAAGGTCAAGTGGTGACCTAAGTAGGGCATGTTGCATATGGGAAGACGTGTCTCGACGAGACAAACACATTGATGTCTGTTTTACTTCTCTATCTTCATTATGTCGAGAGTTATTGACAAAAAAAGTGATGGTGACCTCGCATGACCTCAAATGACCCAATAGGGGTCACTGAACAAAACTTACACTTGGATCATCAAGAATATCCTATAATAACATGATCCAGAAGTAATTGGACTATTACCATGCATATCCTTGAAATAGGAAGCATTTGTATATCTCCCCATTGACTTATTATGGGGAGGTTACGAAATTGACCTGACCTTAGGTCACCGATATCAAAATTCCGAGTTACACGAATTGTAAGTACTGATGCCCTCATGACATCCTGTAAGTTTCAACCTGATCGGTGAAAAACTCTGGCTTTGGCACAACTGCAAACATTTTTGGTGGTGGGTTCACTTGACCTGGTCTGGTGATCTGACCTGAGATGACCCGAGCATATTTTTTTTCTCTCAAAGTGTGCGCAATTGATGTCCTAACAGGTGTATCAAAACCCGGCGGCGCTGCGCGGTGCCGTTTTTTCGCTATCTTTGAAAAACCTGGGGGGGCGGAAATCAACCCCCCCCCCCCCCCCTGCAGTGCGCGGGTTAAGGATTCTGTCAACTTTTTAAATCCTATATCAAGGCAACGAACGAGGTTTGTACTTGTAGGTGCTATAATTGATGTGAGTATTTTCGAAAAATACTGACTAATGAAAAATCAGTGCACGAGAAAAATGGTCTGAAGACTTCAAGGCATTCACACACTCACACTGTGTGACCCATTCACCATTGGGTTGTTCTGGTTGACATTGATTGCCGATTTGTTTTCCAGGTGACCTACCGGATTCGGAAACTGACTTCAAAATATTAAAGAACGTGAAGAATGAATCGAAGAACACAGCGTCTAGTTGTTCTTCAACTGCCACAGGTAACAGCTAATTGAATCAACCAGTTACCGATGAGAATGTTTAAAACACTGGATTGTTATGCACAACGACGTCCAACTTTGAGTCGACGGGTGAGGGGGGGGGGGCAGTGTTAAATTGTTATTTTACAGTTAACTGTGCTGATGAAAAAGAATTATGGTTTCCAGCGTCAATGATTAACAAATATGCTGACCTCTGAACACAATTATGATTTATGAGGCAGTTGAACCTAAGTACGAACCTGAGTGCTGCGACCTAAACATTTGTAAAGCTACAAAGGAGCTATATAGAGCTCCTTTGTACCAAATCGAACGTAATCATTTAACAGATGAACTCCAAATGAACATTCCTTACTTCAACTCATTTTAAACGTCGCGAAAAAAATCAACATACTACTTACTCTACGGCAGGGGTCTCGGTGAGGTCGATGGGAGCTGCGTCGCAAAAGCATTCCAAGCGTTCCTGCTAAAGTCAAACAGATTCCGGTGAGAGGCGCGTCTGTGCCGTCCGGGCGCAGCTGGGCACCGCCTTCAATTTCGATGGTCGTCACACGGGACCATCGTCGCGCGGGCGTGTGTCCGCTCGAGTAGGTTATACAAATGTAAAAAAACGAATATTTCTTTCTTTGCTTCCAGCATAAGAACGGTCAGGAGAGGTGCCGTGATATAGGTGCTCCAAGCACCTCTGCACCAATCCTCAGTATTCTGCAGTGCTTGTTTTTATGCACGAATTTTGGAAAATAAAATGATGATGATGATGATGAGCTCAAAATTTTACTGCCGCTATGCAGGATGATGATTCCTTAACCGACGTCTGACGCCTACAATGGGGCCAGTATTCATGGCACCTTAAAAGTTTCAACTTCTTTCAAGAAGAACCACTTAGTCAATTTTGAGCATGGCAAAGCATGAATATTTGCCATAAGCAGGTCCTGTAGGTCCTGTATGTACACTTCTGAATGTAAACTGTCCTAAATTTAAACTTGTGATCAGTATAGGCTCCTAGGTAAACCTCCAATAAGTATGCATATATTCGTCTGGACATTAAATTGCATTGCAACTAGGCATAGTGCTGTGATGTTTTGTCCTCACAAATGTGGAGTCCGAGAATCTTGTTTAACACGCGCCCTGGTGGAGGGGGGGATTTTGACCCCCGGCGGTTTTTCGATCATAGCAAGAAAACGGGGGCGCGGAGCGCCGCCAAATTTTGCATAGCTATTTGGACATCAATTACCCACACTTTGTCAAAGTTTTTACCCCAGGTCATTCCAGGTCAGGTCACCAGGTCACTTGCAGTGACCTTACCTCCTAACATGTTTGTGATCGTGCCAAAGCTTCAGTTTTAGTCGGAAATATTTGAAACTTGCAGGATATCATGAGGTCATGAGTGCTTCCAACTCGTATTTCTCGGATTTGTTTATATCGGTGACCTAAGGTCAGGTAAATTTTCTGACCTCCCCATTATAAGTGAATGGGGAAATATACAAATGCTTACTATTCAATGAATCTGCATGGTATCAGGTCAATTCTTTCAGAATCATGCTATTTTAGCTCATTATTGATGACCCAATTGCAATTGATGCTCAGCGACCATATGAGGTCATCTGAGGTCATCATCAATATTTTGCTAATAACTATTGATAGAATAAAGATAAAGACTAGTGGATGGCATCACTGTGTTTGTCTCGTCAAGCCGCGTTACCCTATATGCAACATGACCTATTTGGGTCACCAAATGACCTTGGCCTGAGTTCAAATTTTTAATTTGCCCTAACTAGGTCACAAGTAATATATGCGATGCGCCTTGATGAAATAAACACGATGGTGGCAGGATTGCTCTTTCTTCTTTATTCAATAAAAAGTTATTTGCGAAAAACAGTTTTGCCAAAATCAGACTTTTTGACATTTCATGACCTCTGGAGCCTTAAATATTGACTGATGTCAAATTTAAGGACACGCTGTCGATTACAAATTTCAATATCTTGTTAATGCTTTTTCCCTTTGCTCCTAGCTATCATAGTTTTCGAGATATTTGGGGATGTTTGAAGCCGATGTTCAAAAACTGGGAAATTTGACCTTTGATCACCTCTGGTGACCTCGATGCTCACCTGAAGAAAACAAACACCTGTAGTAACTTCGAATGTCCATGTCGAGAGCTTTCAAACGCTATTTTCCGCGTCTTTCTAGTACTTTTAGTTTTCGAGTTACTGGGGGGGGGGCATTTTTACCCCCCCCCCCCCCCCCCCACCCCACCATGGCGAAGTTGTCTCAGAGGCCCACCAGGGCGCGGGTTAAGATCACATAGATATTGTTTGTCATGAAATATTTAATGTATTTCAAGAAAGATTCCAAAGGAAATTCACATTTAATTTAAGAATGATAAGGCCAAGCTGTGTCTAAAAGTAATAAATGTCACGCGATAATCATCACGGATGTGCAACCACGAAGAGCCCGATTGGCTCACTGTTGCACCAACATTTCTTGTCTTGGTTTTTACAATATGATACCTAGAATCTAAATACAAATTATAATGCTACCTACCGAAGCTGATCAGGCGTTAGATCAATATTACGAAGTGCTCCAGTTCCAAATACGCGCTAGTATTTTGTACCATGAATACGCTGCGCGATTTGCTGCGTCAGATTCGTCGTCTCAACAACACAAAGAGTCAGTGCTGCTAAAACATTTGATTCCCGGCAGTCTCCCACGGAACTTTCATCCTGGAAATGAGGGCAACTTTGAGGGGCTATTTCTAGTCTGCTGTGCATGTGATGATTATATCAGATGACGTAGCTTGAACTCCCTCGTCATTTATACAAATTTTACAGTCTATCTTTCATACAAAAAAACACAATATTCGTCGTCCATGTTGTAGCCTGGACACCAGTCAAATGATGAAATTTTCCGGGAATTTAAGAAGGAGATATTCGGGTATTTACCATATAATAAATTACTTTGACCATTGATTAGGAAATATTAGCTATTCCTTTTAAGCAAACATGTTGGTTTTAGGTAAATATTCCTCAGCCATCCCCATGAGAGGCATTCACTTCTTACCTGTATTAGAGACATATTTCATCGCCAGACACCTTGCGGAAAACAATCCTCATTTAATCAATATAAGACTCATCAAGGGAAAATAAGCATTCAATGCCCAGGGGATGAATCAGGCTATCCGATCCTGCATTCAGAATCTGACATTTAAATTTCGTTAATCCGTGAGAAATCCCCGCGTTTACCTGGAAATTTCATCATTAGCCTGGTCAGCTTCATCCCAATTTCATCCTGAATTGCATCCTTTATCTGGGCTCTTGTCTTCACCTGATGTTTGTAAATGTGTAGACATAATACAATTCTGAATGGATTTTTTTTTTATAAAAAATAATAATATATGCAATGTTAACACGCGCAGTGGAGAGGGGTATGCCACTAACACGCAGTGGAGAGGGGCGGGGGGGGGGGGACTTTAGTGCCCCCCTAAGATATCCTAAAGTATGAGAACTAGAATGATGAAACTTACAGAGTAGGTAGGTGATATCATTATCTACATTTTGCAAAATGTTCTTGACCTTCGGTCAATATCTTCCAAGGTCAAACGACGTCACGAAGGTCAAATCTGGCCAAAGGTCACGATTTTTGGAATTTGACCTCTGTGACGTCATAGGTCACCAGCAATGTGTCCAAAGTTGTTTCCGGGGATGAACATTGACATTGTCTACCGAATGGCGTTTGAATCATCCCGAGCCGACTGTTGGTTCCGAAGATATCTATTTGCCGACCGCGATTCTGGCCGCCATCTTGGCCTAACAATCCATATAACTCAAAAATTGATCGACCGATTTTGATTTTGTTTACGTCAAACGATCCGCTATTAAATTGGCGTTAATGTCACGCAACAAATACCGCCCTGCTCCGCTTCGTTTGCGAAATATTCACGAAAAACTAACTGGGGGGAGGGGGAGGGCGCAAAAGTGCCCCCACCCTCCACTGCGCGTTTTAAGCAATAATTAGCGATAATTCCTTTCATTTCTGAGTAATTTTTATGGCATCCCTGATAAGGCCAGATGAGGCAAAGAAGCTGTTCATGTGACGTGTCTTGCGCTAAGAAAATTGTTGCCCAGGCTCCAGGCTCCTAGAATTGCTTTGGAGCTGGGGTGCGGAGTGGAAAATTCTGGCTAAAAATAAGGATAAAGAGTGGAAAATTCAACCGAAAAACATATGTACTCAGCTTTATCAATATCCAATTACCCGCTCACCAGAATTAGTTATTAGGTTACCCATGTCAATTCTTACCTCCTGTCTTTCCCTCCACAGGCTGTCCCCTCATTACATCCATACATCAGTATCAGGGTTCCAATTGTCTAATATATTTTAAATTAAGGAGTGGAAAATTCACAGTAAAACTCGAGAAACCAAGTGGAAAATAGTATCCATAGAGTGTCGTTTTCCACCCAAATTTCCCAATGCTAGGACACTGCCAGGCTCACAGCGTGTTTGTGTAACAGGTTGGGCACGTCTTCATTCCACTTTCTTATATATTTATGACTACCTTAGTCTTGTTTTGAAAATATGCAAGCCATAAAAACAGATTCCTTATTCTTGTATACTGTATACTCGTATTCCAGAATACTGGTGATAAGTGATTTTCCAGGTAATATTCCCAAAAAAATCACACTGGGAGGGGGGGGGGGGCAATCAGTACATACTGCCTAATTTCTCCCTTCGTGTCCGGTTCCTGCCCCTCCATTCAGTTTGAACGTGTATAATTTTATTGGACTGGAACACAGTTAAGGATTCTGTCAACTTCTTCAAAATCCTATATCATTGAAACGAACGAGGTTTGTACTTGTAGGTGCCATAACTGATGTGTCTTTTCGAAAAATACTGACTATTGAAAAATCAGTGCATGAGAAAAATGGTCTGAAGACTTCAAGGCATTCGCACACTCGCACTGTGTGACCCATTCACCATTGGGCTGTTCTGGTTGACATTGATTGCCGATTTGTTTTCCAGGTGACCCTCCGAATTCGGAAACTGACTTCAAAATATTAAAGAACGTGAAGAATGAACCAAAGGACACAGCGTCTAGTTGTTCTTCAACTACCACAGGTAACAGCCTTATGTAACATTTGAGTGGGACGTGATTGGGATAATATTTATTCATTCGGGAATCAGTTCACTCACCTTTGACTCGATCAGCATCAATGCGAATTGGTTCCGACTCAGCTGAACCCTTTGTGTTTTCTGAGTGAATCGACTCTGTCTCAAGATGAGTTGAGTCAGTATTGAGTCAAATTTCCCTTGATTACTCGGTGTTGAGCACAGGCCTCGTTTGAACTTTGTTTTGTATAGTGTTCATGAGTTTTCGTAATTTATTTGTATTCAACATTTAATACGTCCTGTTTTTTTTTAACTTCCAATTGACGCGTATTTGGTAAATAAATAATGGAGACAACAGTTTTGGGTATCTATTTGGCCCCACATTCAGAGGCCTGGATACGCCTATGCTGAAGTACAGCATGCAAAAAGGAACTATTTACGATCAGTAACTTATTTATATTGCTGGGTAGCAACTTGCCTGCGGCTAATATTTTCTCTATTTGACCCCCCCCCCCCCCCCCCTTTCACTAACCTGGCACCGCCTATGGCAAACAAAAATGTGTTTATTA
Source organism: Chirona hameri (assembly GCA_036785665.1). Taxonomy (NCBI): domain Eukaryota; kingdom Metazoa; phylum Arthropoda; class Thecostraca; order Balanomorpha; family Balanidae; genus Chirona; species Chirona hameri. The sequence goes on along the minus strand of JAXIVJ010005319.1, from coordinate 29,530 downwards.
CTGTTTTGTCTGTCACAATAACGCGCCATTTCATTTATTAAAAGAACACATACAAAACTGTTTTATTACGCATTTACTTCACCCCCATAGTGAGTGACCTGCAAACGCCTATGATTTTTTAATTTGCAAAAGTCACCGCCATATATCAATCTCCAATTCAATATATATATATATATATATATATATATATATATATATATATATATATATATATATATATATATATATATATATATATATATATATATATATATATATATATATATATATATATATATATATATATATATATAGATATAGATATAGATATAGAGACAGAGACAGAGACAGAGACAGAGACAGAGACAGAGACAGAGACAGAGACAGAGACACATACACATACACATACACATACACATACACATACACATACACATACACATACACATACACATACACATACACATACACATACACATACACATACACATACACATACACATACACATACACATACACATACACATACACATACACATACACATACACATACACATACACATACACATACACATACACATACACATACACATACACATACACATACACATACACATACACATACACATACACATACACATACACATACACATACACATACACATACACATACACATACACATATACATATACATATACATATACATATACATATACATATACATATATATATATATATATATATATATATATATATATATATATATATATATATATATATATATATATATATATATATCGATCCCCATTAGTTGCGTTAAAATCGGTTGATAAACATGCAGCTGTGTTGGATCACAAATACCTCTAAGATTTGTAGTTTTTGCCCCCTGTTGCCCTTTATAAAAAAAAATTGTATTTTTTATTCTTTAGAAATGTAGATCGTGTTGAGTGGAATAAAACGCTGTTTTATTTGTGAAAACCGGACGGGTGGAACTCGAGATCTCCGGGGGGGGGGATCCCCCTTGTTACAAATAGGGGTAGCCAGGAGCCTGCTACAAATAGGGTTAAATGCCTTTCCAAATATCAAACCAATTATATTTCCAACATCTCAAAATTAATGCGGGGACTTTGATAAGCACTCGTTCGCTTGATCTATCCAGCAAGATATTCTTACCGTCAGCAGGCGAGGAGGGCGTGGTAGCGTCGACAACCTCCTCCTCCTTTACTTCCACCGATTTTTTATTTTTTTTTACCTACCCGGACCGGCCTATAGCCATTTCCCGGGTTTGGGAAATTACTTCTGGCAATTTGCCAGGCAAAGAGTTACGTTAATCGGTTTATGTGGACCCGAGCAAGCAAGGGAATAGGGTAGCTATTTTACGTTAATTAATTACGTTAACCGGTTTATGTAGACCCGGAAAATGTATTGTTCAAGTAAATATAATATCTAACATTACGTTAAGTATTTCGTTCAAGGTCAAATATAATATCTATCATTACGTTAAGTATTTCGTTCAAGGTCAAAAATAAGTCAAACACGAGACACATGCATACATATTTTTATTACAATACACTTGTACAATGTCAGTGTTGATGGAGCCGTGGGGGTGCCGTCATTGTCACAACAGGAGACTGTTGCCAGTCTCCCTGGCTCCGGCGCCTCGGCGAGACCTGGTTGTGGGGTGTATTTAGCTGGGCGAAAAGTCCTGAATAATAAAAAAAACCAGCGTCTAAGGCAAAGGGGAAAAAAACCTGCGCGGTGGGCCAAAAATGCGCAAGGCCAAAAACCCCTGTTATATTTGATTAGCTAAACGTGTTTGGTAGAGATAATCTAAGAGGAGATCTATCAATTCAGGATAACTATCACCTAACAGTGTTTGAAGATTTAATGTGATGCCATTTTGTTGTGTGTAATTAATAATGTTCTGTCGTTTATCGTTGTGTACTGGGCAAGTAAGAAGTAAGTGCTTGATTGTGTAGCGCGGATAACCTGGGCAATGTTGGCAATTTGGTGGCGGGAGATTCTCCATAATATAATAATGAGTAATTTTTGTATGACCGAGACGGAGGCGCGCCAATATTACCTCCTTCTCTCTACAATTCTGGTGACTAGATATAAAATGTTGGACTTTTGGCTTGATTGGATAAATATGAAAATGCGGAGCGGCGTCCCACTCGCTCTGGCGCAGTATGCTAAGTTGAGAATTAATATAATTTAACACGTCTGATACTGGGCTTGGAAGTTGGTTTACTGAAGGTAATTCTAGGCTCAATTTCGCAAGTCTGTCGGCTTCCTCGTTTCCCGGGATACCTGCGTGTCCTGGGATCCAGAGGAATTTAATACTATTGTTTTTACTGTTTAAATACTTGATTAGCTGTCTGATTTTAAATACTATCGGGTTTCTACAGTCACTAATCGAGGAAATGGCCGTGAGCGAGGCGGACGAGTCTGTGCAAATGACTACTTCCTTAAGTTTTTCTTTTCTGACATATATTAATGCTAATAAAATGGATGACAATTCCGCTGTGTATACGCTATTTATGTCGGGAAGTCTAAAGTTATTGCTAACTGTGTTTGTGTAGAATGCACCACCGGTTCGGCCGTCGCTTCGAGAGCCGTCTGTGTATATGTGTGTTGTGTTGTGCTTTGTGTTCGTTGAAGAGTGTGTGTGTCTCTGCCGCCGTGACTGTGTTTTTGTTGTGTGTGAAGAGGCGGTGTGTGTCTGGTGTTGTGTCGAGCCAGTGAGATGTGAGTGGTGGCGTTGGCATTGTGTTGATGTGTGGAATGTTGAATAGTGCGAGTGTTTGTCTGATTCTGTGACTGATGAGTGGGTGTCGTTTTTGTAGTAGTGTTTGTCGTCTTGTGGGTGCGGGGTGATTTAAGATGTGGAATGTTGGGCGTGTGGGGTGTGAACTTGCTCTGGTGTAGAATCTAAGTAGTGTGTATTTGCGTCGGCGGCAGAGTGTGGGAATGTTTGTGTCGATGTGTAAGTTAGTGGTGTTGGTGGTGCGGCAGGCTCCAGTCACGATCCGCAAGGCAGCGTTTTGGACAGTTTGCAATTTTTTAATTTGTTTGGAACATATGTCATCAAATAAGAATGCGTTATAGTCCAGTACTGGGCGTATCAGGGAAGTATATAGTTGGAGAAGAATGGCACGATCTGCGCCCCACTCTCGACCAGCCAATGACTTCATAATATTAATTCGTCTCGTACATCTCTGCACTAAATCATTGAAGTGTGGGATGAACGAGAGACGTGTGTCTAGCGTTATTCCCAGATACTTGAATGATTTGACGAAAGGGATAATTTGATTGTTATATTTTAATGGAATGTAGGGTTCCACATATGCAGGTTTCTTTGAAAAAATTAGAGATGCAGATTTACTTGGAGAAATTTCCAGACCCCATTGGTCGCACCATACCTTTATATCAATGAGTACTAGTTGTAACATTTTGCTGGCTTGATCGACACTCGGGTGCGAGAACCACACCGCCAGGTCATCAGCGTACATTGAAAATTTAAGACCTTTGTCGATCTTGTTAATATTACTGAAAATGTCGTTAATCATAATTAAAAATAGGGTCGGGGAGAGGACCGATCCCTGTGGGACACCGTGGTCCTGATTTTGATTTGGAGAATATGTGTTGCCGCACCTTACATTAAAAGTTCTATTTTCTAAAAAGTTTTGGATAAATTTAGCGAGTCGACCTCGAATTCCGGCCTTATGGACCTTTACTAGAAGTGCAGTCTTATTGACTCTGTCAAACGCAGCTCTCAAATCAAGAAAGAGGGCAACTGTGACCTCTCTCCCTCGAAAGCCGCGCTGGACAGAGTCGATAAGACCAACTAAATTGTCCGCAGTGGAGCGACCAGGTCGAAAACCACTTTGGTGTGGGGAAAGTAAATTATTTGATCCAATGTATGTCCTGATGCGTCCATTAACCATGCGTTCGAATAGTTTACATTTACAACTAGTTAGAGAAATAGGGCGATAGCTAGCGGGAGAAGATTTAGGTTTGCGAGGTTTAAGTATAGGAATTAGCGTACTATTATGCCAAGATTCAGGGAAAGTGCCATCAAACCACATGGTATTGAAGGCTGTTAGTAAGTTGGTGAGACCAGTCTCTGTCAAGTTTTTAAAGAAAGAGTAATCAATTTGATCTGGCCCTACAGAAGTTTTACCACATTTACCGATAGCATACGTTAACTCGGAGTTGGTAAAAGGAGAGTTATAGATTTCTACGTTATTAGAGTCAAAGCTAATAGATTGGAATTGATCATTAAGTAGGTTAGTAAAAGTTGGTGTACATTGTTGTGTTGATGATAGTTAGCGTAGTGTTGTGCAAATTGTGTTGCCACCTCTAGGGAAAGCGTGTAAGATGTGTTGTGTATTTGTAAGTGTGGGATTTTGTATGACGGTGGTCTTTTATTTGAAAACGATTTAATTAATGTCCAAATTTTTGAGAGGGAGGTAAATCGATTAAAGGTAGATGAGAATTCCTGCCAAGATTCTGTTTTTGCTTTGTCAATGATTGTTTTAGCCAGAGAGCGAGTTTTCCGTACTTCGTGTTCGGTTTCTGCAGTTATACAAGCTTGGAATTTCCGAAATGCTCTTTTCCGGAGGGCGACCGCTCTCTTACATTCTGTGTTCCACCACGGGGCAGTACGCTGCCTCGGGTGGTGTTGTGTGTGTGTGCGCGTGTGTGTGGAATGTGTTGGTGAGCTGATGTGAGAATAGTGTTTAAAAAGTGTTAATGTCGGTCTGGGAGTCTGCGGGGTGACTAGTGTCAATGTGTTTCTGAAAGGAGGACCAGTCGGCTTTGCGAAGGTTCCATCTAGGCAGCGAGTAAAAATTTGTCTGTCCTGAAGGGACTTGTAGTTCTAAGTGAATTGGGAAATGATCGCTAAAAAGAGGGTCTGATTGTGCGTTAAATGTAAAAAGAGTCGCGATGCGTGGTGTGGCGAAGGCGAGATCAATGGCGCTGTAAGTCACCTCGCCTCCTGAGTGGTGTACGTGTGTGGGTGATTGGTCGTTAAGGAAGACCAAATTATGCCGGTCCAGTAGGTCCAGCATAATTTGGCCTCGGCGGGAATCACGGAGGCAGCCCCACGCCCGACTATGCGCGTTGAAATCGCCCATAATCAGACATGGGGTGTTAATATTTGTAATAAGCTGGGAAAGAGAATCAATGTCTATGTCCTCGGTAGGACGGAAATAAATTGAGATAAGAGTTAGTTCTAGCTGAGCGATTTTAATATTGACACCGACTGCGTCTAAGGTTGTTTGAAGGTCGATTTGGTGATGCAAAAGTTGGTTTGAAATAAGCAAAGCCGAGCCGCCTCGGCGCGGTGATGCATTTACGTTATTTGTGTAGAGACTATAGCCGGGGATTTTAAGAGTATAATTATTAAAGTCGGCGTCAATGAAATGGGTTTCCTGAACAGCGGCTACTAACGGATTATTATTTAAGGCATAATGTTTGAATTGCCCCCAATGTGATATTAAAGATCTAACATTCCATTGGAGGACGAATTCAGTTTGATTTTGGTTCATCGGGAGTTGCTATTCTGACCGCGCCTTGCGGTCGCTCGTGTCCGTCTCCGGCGGGGTGGTCGGGTCCGTTCAGGGAGCTGGCCAGGGCGGGAGGGAGACAGAGACCGGGAGGAGGCGCGGGAGGGCGGAGAGCGGTAGCGAGCGGGGCGGGGCTGGGAGGTGGGGACCCGGCTTCCAAAAGCACGGATGAGGGACGCATCGGTCTCCTCCGCGGAAGAGTCCCCGGAGTCTTCCCCCGAGGCCTCGACCGCTGACTCCGCCTGATGTTCGGCGGGGGTGGGAGTTTGTGCCGCTTGGGCACGGCCGGAGTCCTGGAGGGACTCGGCTGACGAAGGGCAGGGCCCACTCGGGTCTGCCGTCGGTGACGTCACGCTGGGCCGCTCCGGCGGAGCTCCCAGCGGCACCAGGGGGGGGGGGGCCACGTGGGGCCCGACGGGGGGAGGGCGGGGGTGGGGGGAGTGGCGGCCAGGCGCTGGGGGCTAGCGCTGGGATGGGAGGGGGGGGGGGCGGCGGGGCCCGCCCGGCGGGCTCGGGTCTCCTCGACCCAGGCCGCTCGGGCAGGGCAGTCCCGGAACCACGCTGGGTGAGGACCGCCGCAGGACACGCACAGCAGGGCTGCGGTGTCACCACCGACACAGTCATCTGTGTCGTGCGACTGGGCGCACTTGCCACAGGTGGAGTGGCTGGCGTGACAGGAGCGCTGGTGGTGTCCGAATCTCCAGCAGGCACGGCACTGCTGGGGACCCGGGGTCCACGCCGTTACGGGTACAGTAATGTACCCGCAATAAATCCGGTCGGGGAGGACCAGTCCCCTGAACCGGAGCCGCACCATGGGGTTCGGACCGGGCCTCTTCGACCCCATCCTGACCACCTCGGTCACTCCCTGAGACGCGAGCTCGAGGAGGAGCACGGTCTCTGTCAGCGTGCTGACGTCCGGGGAGTAGATGAACCCTTGGCAAGAGTTCATGCGGTCGGGTGCAGACACCTCGCATGGCCTGTCCATGAAGGACTTCAGGGCCATGATGGCGTCAGTCTGCTGACCAGATCTGGTCTTAATCAGCAGAGCCCCTGAGCGGATGGTGCGGGCGCTGTGGACGTCTCCGCAGAGCGCCGCCAGGCAGCGGCGCACTGCGAAGGGGTTGGCGTGTCTCATCGACCCGCCGTCCTTGCGCTGGACCAGCAGGAGTGCCGGTCCGTCCGGGGGAGAGGTGTCCGGCGGGAGCCGGGCACCGGGACGGCCTGGCTCCTGAAGGAAACCAGGGGGGAGACCCCTGCAGGGGGTCGGGGTCGGGGGGATGGGAGTCCGGCGCCTACCAGGCCCCTGGACGGGGCGGGCGGGGACCCTGAGGGGGGCTGGGAGGGGGACCGTCCAGGGGGGCGTGCGGTCGCGCGCCGGGGAACCCCGGTGGGGGGTCGGGCGGGTCGGGGGGGGGGGGGGCGGGGTTCCGGGGGGTAGCCATCGTCGTGGCTCAGGAGGGAATAGGATGGGGGCTAACTGTTTACGTTAATTGCCACACACGACAGAACGTGTTGGCAACTGCAAGTTAAATCCAAAGACTGGAGGGGACCTAAACCGTGAAGGAGGCCTATTGCCAATAAAAAAATTGTATCTAATGAATCTACCTACTTAAAAATATATAAAGTCTACCTATCTAAGGGTCTACAACCCTGTCACACGCACGTGGTCAGGGTTCCGCACCCGGAAGCGGTGGAGGGCTGGAGAAGGCTGGCTGGTAGTCGTCCCAGGTCCGATGTCGATGAAAGGATGACTTCCACCGACATGGTGAGACCAGAGGCCTGTTCGGCATCTAATCATATTCGACTGCGCATGCGCAGTAAGGCGCACTGAGCCTGGGCGGAGGCTAACTGGCGAATGACGTCAGCAACATCCTTTCATCGACATCGGACCTGAAGACGCCTCCAGCCAGCCTGCTCCAGCCCTCCACCGCTTCCGGGTGCGGAACCCTGACCACGTGCGTGTGGCAGGGTTGTAGACCCTTAGATAGGTAGACTTTAGATATTTTTAAGTAGGTAGACTCATTAGATACACATTTTTTATTGGCAATAGGCCTCCTCCACGGTTTAGGCCCCCTCCAGTCTTGAGAAGTTAATTTGCAGTTGCCAACACGTTCTGTCGTGTGTGGCAATTAACGTAAATAGTTAGCCCCCATCCTTCCCCTCCTGAGCCACGACGATGGCTACCCCCCCGGAACCCCGCCCCCCCGACCCGCCCGACCCCCCTCTGGGGTCTTCCGGCGCGCGACCGCGCGTCCCCCTGGACGGCCCCCCTCCCCGCCCCCTTCAGGGGCCCCGCCCCCTTCAGGGGCCCAGCCCGCCCCGTCCAGGGGCCAGGCTCCCGCCCGACTCACGCACCCCCGACGGCCCGGCGTTCCTGCTAATGAAGCGGGACGACGGTGCTCCGTTTGGGTCGACCAACCCCTTCGCCATAAGGCGCTGGATACGGTCGACCTGTGGCGGGGACGTGGGAAAGGCCAGGGTGATCCGGTCAGGAGCTCTCCTGATCCAGACCCTGTCTGTACAGCAGAACGTCCGGCTGCTGGCAACCACGTCGTTCATCGGTGTAGCGGTGAACGTCGAGGCCCCCATCCACCTAAACTCGGTGGAGGGCCTCATGTGGTGCCCTGAGGTGGCTAGCCTCTCGGAGGAGGAGATCCTCTGGGAGCTCGAGCCGCAGGGCGTAGTGGAGGTGGTGCGGCTCAGGCCCCAGAGGCAAGAGCAGCCCAACCCACTGGTACGCCTGAGGTTCGGCAGCCTAGCACTGCCCAGCCAGGTGTACTGCGGCTACCTTCGGGTAGACGTACGCCCCTGGATCCGCCCCCCCCCCCCCGGCAGTGCCGAAAGTGTTGGCGATTCGGCCACACCGACGGCGTCTGCCAGGCACACAGCCACACGTGTGGTCGGTGTGCCGGGCAACACCCGACAGACGGGTGCACCGCCGCAGCTAAGTGCTGCGCCGGATGCGGCGACGCCCACGCCGCCTGGTATCGGCGCTGCCCGGCTCAGGTGGCGTTCGTGGAGGCGGAGAACGGACACCGACAGAGGCCCGCTTCCCCCCGACGCTCTCCCCAAACTTGAACCCCGCCGCCTGGCCGCCGCTGGCCAAGAACCCGCCCCACCGGACCACCGGTCCGCAAGCCCCGCCCCAGGCAACCCCATACCAGCAGGCTGCCCAGCCAGACCTGCCCCAACCCCGACCCGCCAGGTACGGCTACCCGCCCATGCCCGACCCGTTCCGCCGCTCAGCCGAGTCCACCCCGGCTCCCTCGGACGGACCCTCCCCTCGCCGGGAGACCACCCGTCGTTCTTCGGAACTGTCGTCCGACGACGAGTCCCTCCTGCGGACCGCCGCCCTGAAGGCCGGCCAGAACCAGCGCTCCCGCCCCTCCTCCCTCTCCCGCCCCTCCTCCCACTCCCGTCCCGCCTCCCACTCCCGCCCCTCCTCCCAACCCCGCCCCTCCTCCCTCTCCCGCCCCTCCTCCCACTCCCGCCCCTCCTCCCACTCCCGCCCCTCCTCCCGACCCCGCCCCTCCTCCCACTCCCGCCCCTCCTCCCACTCCCGCCCCCGGGCCACTGAGGAGAGCCCGACCCCCTCCCCGCCAGCCCGGTCCCGGTCACGGTCGAAGCCCCGCATACCCAGGCACACCCGAGCGACCGCAGGGCGCGGCCCGGACAGCAGCGACTAAAAATGAATAATAACCAGCCAGAATTTGTCCTCCAATGGAATGTTAGATCTTTAATATCCCATTGGGGGCAATTCAAACATTACGTCTTAAATAATAATCCGTTAGTAGCCGCTGTTCAGGAAACCCATTTTATTGACGCCGACTTTAACAATTATACTCTTAAAATCTACGGTTATAGCCTTTATACAAACAACGTAAATGCATCACCGCGCCGAGGCGGCTCGGCTTTGCTTATTTCAAACCAACTTTTGCATCATCAAATCGACCTTCAAACAACCTTAGACGCAGTCGGCGTTAATATTAAAATCGCTCAGCTAGAAATAACTCTCATCTCAATTTATTTCCGTCCTACGGAGGACATAGACATTGATTCTTTTTCTCAGCTTATTACAAATATTAACACCCCATGTCTGATTATGGGCGATTTCAACGCGCATAGTCGGGCGTGGGGCTGCCTTCGGAACTCTCTTCGAGGCCAAATTATGCTGGACCTACTGGACCGGCATAATTTGGTCTTCCTTAACGACCAATCGCCCACACACGTACACCACTCAGGAGGCGAGGTGACTTACAGCGCCATCGATCTCGCCTTCGCCACACCACGCATCGCGACTCTTTTTACATTTAACGCACAATCTGACCCTCTTTTTAGCGATCATTTCCCAATTCACTTAGAACTCCAAGTCCCTTCAGGACAGACTAATTTTTACTCTCTGCCTAGATGGAACCTTCGCAAAGCCGACTGGTCCTCCTTTCAAAAACACATTGACACTAGTCACCCCGCAGACTCCCAGACCGACATTAACACATTTTTAAACACTATTCTCGCATCAGCACACCAGCACATCCCACACACACGCACACACACACAACACCACCCGAGGCAGCGTACTGCCCCGTGGTGGAACACAGAATGCCAAAGAGCTGTTGCCCTCCGGAAAAGAGCATTTCGAAAATTTCAATCTTTTATAACTGCAGAAAACGAGCACGAAGTACGGAAAACCCGCTCTTTGGCTAAAACAATCATTGACAAAGCAAAAAAAGAATCTTGGCAGGAATTCTCATCTACCTTTAATCGATTTACCTCCCTCTCAAAAATTTGGACATTAATTAAATCGTTTTCAAATAAAAGACCACCGCCATACAAAATCCCACACTTACAAATACACAACACATCTTACACGCTTCCCCTAGAGGTGGCGACACAATTTGCACAACACTACGCTAGCATATCATCAACCCAACAATGTACACCAACTTTTACTAACCAACTTAACGATCAATTTCAATCTATTAGCTTTGACTCTAATAACGTAGAAATCTACAACTCTCCTTTTACCAACTCCGAGTTAACGTATGCTATCGGTAAATGTGGTAAAACTTCTGTAGGGCCAGATCAAATTGATTACTCTTTCTTTAAAAACTTGACAGAGACTGGTCTCACCAACTTACTAACAGCCTTCAACACCATGTGGTTTGATGGCACTTTCCCTGAATCTTGGCATAATAGTACGCTAATTCCTATAATTAAACCTCGCAAACCCAAATCTTCTCCCGCTAGCTATCGCCCTATTTCTCTAACCAGTTGTGCATGTAAACTATTCGAACGAATGGTTAATGGACGCATCAGGACATACATTGAATCAAACAATTTACTTTCCCCACACCAAAGTGGTTTTCGACCTGGTCGCTCCACTGCGGACAATTTAGTTGGTCTTATCGACTCTGTCCAGCGCGGCTTTCGAGGGAGAGAGGTCACAGTTGCCCTCTTTCTTGATTTGAGAGCTGCGTTTGACAGAGTCAACAAAACCGCACTTCTAGTAAAGGTCCATAAGGCCGGAATTCGAGGTCGACTCGCCAAATTTATCCAAAACTTTTTAGAAAATAGAACTTTTAATGTAAGGTGCGGCAACACATATTCTCCAAATCAAAATCAGGACCACGGTGTCCCACAGGGATCGGTCCTCTCCCCGACCCTATTTTTAATTATGATTAACGACATCTTCAGTAATATTAATCAGATCGACAAAGGTCTCAAATTTTCAATGTACGCTGATGACCTGGCGGTGTGGTTCTCGCACCCGAGTGTCGATCAAGCCAGCAAAATGTTACAACTAGTACTCATTGATATAAAAGTATGGTGCGACCAATGGGGTCTGGAAATTTCTCCAAGTAAATCTGCATCTCTAATTTTTTCAAAGAAACCTGCATATGTGGAACACTACATTCCATTAAAATATAAAAATCAAACTATCCCTTTCGTCAAATCATTCAAGTATCTGGGAATAACGCTAGACACACGTCTCTCGTTCATCCCACACTTCAACGATTTAGTGCAGAGATGTACGCGACGAATTAATATTATGAAGTCATTGGCTGGTCGAGAGTGGGGCGCAGATCGGGCCACTCTCCTCCAACTATATACTTCCCTGATACGCCCAGTACTGGATTATATCGCATTCTTATTTGATGACATATGTTCCAAACAAATTAAAAAATTGCAAACTGTCCAAAACGCTGCCTTGCGCATCGTGACTGGAGCCTGCCGCACCACCAACACCACAAACTTACACATCGACACTAACATTCCCACACTCTGCCGCCGACGCAAATACACACTACTTAGATTCTACGCCAGAGCAAGTTCACACCCCACACGCCCAACATTCCACATTTTAAATCACCCCGCACCCACTAGACGACAAACACTACTACAAAAACGACACCCGCTTATCAGTCACAGAATCAGACAAACACTCACACTATTCAACATCGCTCACATCACCACAATGCCAACGCCACCACTCACACCTCACTGGCTCGACACAACACCAGACACACACCGCCTCTTCACACACAACAAAAACACAGTCACCGCGTCAGAAACACTCACTCTTCCACGAACACAAATCACAACACAACACATACACATACATATACACAGACGGTTCACGGGGCGAAGGCCGAACCGGTGGTGCATTCTACACAAACACAGTTAGCAATAACTTTAGACTTCCCGACATAAATAACGTATACACAGCGGAATTGTCAGCCATTTTATTAGCATTAATATACGTCAGAAAAGAAAAACTTAAGGAAGTAGTCATTTGCACAGACTCGTCCGCCTCGCTCACGGCTATTTCCTCGATTAGTGAATGTAGAAACCCGATAGTATTTAAAATCAGACAACTAATCAAGTATTTAAACAGTAAAAACAATAGTATTAAATTCCTCTGGATCCCAGGACACGCAGGTATCCCGGGAAACGAGGAAGCCGACAGACTTGCGAAATTGAGCCTAGAATTACCTTCAGTAAACCAACTTCCAAGCCCAGTATCAGACGTGTTAAATTATATTAATTCTCAACTTAGCGTACTGCGCCAGAGCGAGTGGGACGCCGCTCCACATTTTCATCTTTACCCAATCAAGCCAAAAGTCCAACATTTTATATCTAGTCACCAGAATTGTAGAGAGAAGGAGGTAATTTTGGCGCGCCTCCGTCTCGGTCATACAAAAATTACTCATTACTCCCGCCACCAAATTGCCAACATTGCCCAGGTTATCCGCGCTACACAATCAAGCACTTACTTATTACTTGCCCAGTACACAACGATAAACGACAGAACATTATTAATTACACACAACAAAATGGCATTACATTAAATCTTCAAACACTGTTAGGTGATAGTTATCCTGAATTGATAGGTCTCCTCTTAGATTATCTCTACCAAACACGATTAGCTAATCAAATATAACAGGGGTTTTTGGCCTTGCGCATTTTTGGCCCACCGCGCAGGTTTTTTCCCCTTTGTCTAGACGCTGGGTTTTTTATTATTCAGGACTTTTCGCCCAGCTTAATACACCCCACAACCAGGTCTCGCCGAGGCGCCGGAGCCAGGGAGACTGGCAACAGTCTCCCGTTGTGGCAATGACGGCACCGCCACGGCTCCATCAACACTGACACTGTACAAGTGTATTGTAATAAAAATATGTATGCATGTGTGTCTCGTGTTTGACTTATTTTTGACTTTGAACGAAATACTTAACGTAATGCTAGATATTATTTTTGACCTTGAACGAAATACTTAACGTAATGCTAGATATTATATTTGACCTTGAACGAAATACTTAACGTAATGTTAGATATTATATTTACTTTGAACAAATAATTTTTCCGGGTACAAATAAACCGGTTAACGTAACTAGTAACGTAAAATAGCTGCCCTAGTCCCTAGTTTGTTCCGGGTCACATAAACCGGATAACGTAACTCTTTTCCTGGCAAATTGCCAGATGTCACTCCCCACCCGGAATATGGCTATAGGCCGGTCCGGGATAAAAAAAAAGAAAAAAAAGACGTCAGCAACTATGACGCCATCTTCCGTCATGCTCCTCAGAATGTCGAAGACAAAAATTTATGGATGTGCCCGATTTCGGAATACAATTCCGACGATATTGGCGCCGGCGACAAAATAAGCGGGCACATATCGCGGAAACTGGTGGATTTTGAGAAGATGAAGCAACTAGTTCATCGGCTGATGATCACGGTCTTCGTTGACATGATTCATGACAACGTCATCATAGCTACTTTCTTGGTCTTCCATCAAAGCATTGTTGATTAAATCAAATAATTGATGAATCCCTCTTCGCTTACCTTCCATCCCGATCACAATATATAAATCAATTATCATACGCAATTCAAAGGCATGCATTTCAGGCGTCACAACGGTATTACACGGTAGCTACAATCAGGGGGTTGTCATCCCTTCAGCCGCCATAGGCTCAATTTGCTTTTTGCTATGCAATAAAAAACACGTATGTCAATCAACCGAAAACCGTGACATACGTGGTTCTTTCTTGGGCGTGACGTCATATGCGGCGCTGTGGATGACACTATATTAGCATGTTCAGTTTTCAGGCGACTGATGGCTCTCAACGTAAACAAGCACAGAATTTGACCATATTTATTAAACTGAATGATACAAGCTCGACAGATTTGCGCATCACAATTACTACTATGCAGGCTGCATAATTGTGCTACAAGCGTTCGCTGATTTACTCAATTTCTGAACTGGCAGTGTTGAACAGATACATAAGCTCGTGTGTTGACCTGGCGAGCGCTGGAGAGTGAGAAAGCGCACACCTCGACAATGCAAAATCGTCTACGGTTTTTAGCCAACTGAGCAATCCCAAAAGCAGAAAACTGAACTAAATCACAGTTTGAAGCATTGGTCTAATAACACTGGTACCAAATTCATTCATTGTTCTACGGCAGGAGACGTGACTGTTTGCA
>JAXIVJ010005319.1:0-10000 GCA_036785665.1 Chirona hameri | reverse complement strand
ATACAAACGTGCAGATGCATGCACAGACAACCATGCACGTGGAGCCGGGGCAAATAGGATGCAACGCACGAGGGAGGTATGACTATAGCAGCATGGTGGAAACTGACAGTAGGAAATAATGGACAAGATTGTGAGGAGGCCTAGACAATACGTAGCCGCGCCCCTGTGCGTAATATGCCTGCCGACACGATCTACTGCACTGACGGGTGATGGGGTAAAAGGGGGTGGTGAATGGGAATTCAACTAAGAGGAGATAATTTTAACCAGAGATGGCAAAGTTCTCAGATGCATAGACCGGCTTCGGTGGGAATATTTAGTTCGGAAGGAGAAAGTTGTGTTTCCAGAATAATGGGAGTTAGATGATGATGAGAATTGTTTTTGCAATAGGGTCCATTCCGCGATGCTAAGAAGTGAGCTGGATCGCGCGCAGTAAGTCGCGAAATACTGGCGGGCACTCGAAAGATTCCGGTAACGCCAGGTTCTGGGAAACCAGGAGGGCCAGAATGGCCATCCGCCTCAGGTAAATGCCGTAGGAGGAGTCAGGGTGCTGAGGTGGCGATGTGTGCGGGCCGGAATGGCCATCCGCCTCATATAAATGCCGTAGGAGGAGGCAGGGTGCTGAGGTGGCGTGGATTGGCGATTGGAGCACCACGGAAACCGCAGTAAGTCGTGGATCCTAGCAGCAGTGTGCGGCAGGAATGGACCCAGACAGAAAAGCATGTGTGGGGTTATTAATAATTGCATCTGGTGGATTTAATAGTTAGAGTGGAAAGTTATCCATAGCGAAGAGCTGAGTACATCTGAGACGAAATTCGCTCAATGAACCAGCTGTTACCCTGGTGCGTTCCCTGTGTAGCACTACGCACCACTGCACAGTGGGCGTTCCGGCCGGTCTAGCCTCGCGGAACTCAAAAAATAAATTAACGATTGTGATAACAAAATGTATATCAATAGAGTGCAAAATGTCCATTGATCACCAAGATCACATTGATTTGAGCATTCTATGTTTTGTTCGTAGAGGAATGGGACTTTAAACACAAGAGTTCACATCACCTTTAAAAACTCATCGTTCACGGGCGATTTAAACGTTCTGGCAAATGTGATGATGAGGCAATATGCTTGCATTTTCCGCAGCTAGTGTGTTATAGTGTAATGTAATGATATGTTGTCGTGCATATGATAGATATGTTGTCGTGCAGATGAGCAAGAGCAAATCTAGAAAATTGAGCAAATCAATAAGCCAAATAAATATTAAATATATCGCCTTATCTCTGTTGATGCTTAAAAATAATATAATTAAATTCGATAGTGCCGATATAAAAAGTATCATCAGGTAGCGAATCAAAACTAGCAGCAGGATGTGCACTGGGATCTTATATAACGGGTCAAGCTTGGAAAAGTTGCGCAAACTTGCGCCTTAGCCTTTTATGTAACATTTTGCAAGAAGTTTCCGTATTTACTTGAGCGCCCGGGTGTAGGAACCCAGCGCATGGTATATGATCTAAGCTCGCATTTGAAGGTTTTTATTTCAACGATGATATAAAACCACCACCAAACTACAGCGGACTCAGAAGCGTCCTCATTGGTTGGTGGACAGACTGGCACAGCATCACAGCAGAGCGTCACAGCAGCAGTGATAGTGACTAGCTGTAACTCGTCATAGTGCTGTGAAATGTGTGAAGAATTAAATAAATGTAAGGTTCATGAACAAGGTTACCTCTACCTGGAATAGTTCCATAAAGTATACATGCGTAAATAATAAATAGGGTGAAATGTACGTCCGCCGAAGCATCAATTATCTAAGGACAAGGCAAAAAATGACTTTTGTCCAAGCTTACCGGAACCGAGTTGTCAAATATACCTAGGTTTCGTTTTTGAACGTTTCGAATAATATTAATGCGTTTATCTGAGACGACTGGCCCTCGGGAGACCAATATACAATATGGTACAATGCATTGCGCATTTAGTAGTTGTGCTTGTAGCAGATATGTACTAATTGCATGTATTTGTCTTATACACCCAGAGGATACACCAAGAGCAAAATGTTGGGATATCTATTGGGGATAGCCATTAGAGTCGTGCCCAAAGTTCTACAACAGATACTTATCTTTCAAGTTCTGACCACATCTGGTACCATATTTCCCTGATGTGGAAAAGCCTAACCCTAATTCAAAGCAGGAATACATTTATGATGACAAATGTGCACAATTTGTGTGCAAATGTACGATCTCTCAACATGGTAAACAAATATAAACAAAGCAAATATTAAACAAGTCAGCAAAGGCCAGTCAGCAAACAAGCGAAACGTTTCGAACGCTGCCGAAAATGTTTTCTGGATACCTCAAAAACCTCATTATTGCACGCTATTAAAATTATTATTGTTGCAAAATCATATTAACCCGCGAGTTAATTGGGGAGGGGGGGGGCTATCTCCCCCTCCGTTATTTTGCGATATCTCCTAAACCAACACCGGTATCGTCACCAAACTTGCAATACTCTCTCTGACATTAATTTTACACATGTTCGTTGAAGGAAAAAGATTAGCTTATGATAGATCAACCGGGAATGACGTCAGTGACGTCATGTTCTGCGGTTTTTTGTGGAAAAATAAGCGTTTGCAAAATACGCTGTCAAAAGTACATTTTTTTAAGACTAATTAAATTATCATATACCAAATGACTGAGAATAGACTTGGCTATCAAACTGCAATCTTCGATTTTCGATTTTATTGAAATTCAAAAGTTTGAGAAATCCAAAGACCCAAAAATATAGTTTTTGCAATATTTTCCAAACAAATCAGTTATCCAACACTGGAATATATGTAAACGAGACGTGTCCAGTGAATATGTGTACCAAATTTTAAGTCAATATCGTCAAAAAATACTTTACTTATGACCTTTCAAAGACAAAAATCGACCACCTCTCACAGCATTACCATGCATAAAAAAATGCATTTTCGTTTTTGCTTTTTACTTCTATTTCTATGGAATAAACAATGTTATAGGTTCATTTTTCGGGTTCGAGATGAAAAACGAACCAATAAACATGTGTTACAACGCCTAATAACCGTACTCGGCAGTTTGACCTCGTGACCTCGGATGACCTTGACCTGCCCCAAAGTCATAAAAAGCTTAGAATGGTACTTAGAAGTGTCAAACACACGAATCGTACCGATGTATTGACTGCTAATGCGTTATCGCAATTTTGCGCGACAATTCCACCCACCGAGACCTTTATGACACGGTCAAACATTGTGTCTTTGACGTGACCTGTGACGTCATCGGTGACCCTGAGGTCAACAATATTAGGTTTCCCCCCCACACATTTTCAAGGGACATCGAATGCCGTTTGAATTGGTAAAATCAGTCCAGTAATTCCGGCAGCGACCTATGTGCTCGCCGATGATTGACCTGCCTCCAAAATAAAAATGTATGTACGGGTCTAGTTCGATTCTGCATTTGCAACCACAAAATTTAGTAATATCTCGAAAACACGGGGATATAATATTCTGAAAATGCCATATTTCGATTCCTGATCTCCAGAAGACCCCGTGAGCAAAATGTTAATAATGTTGCAAATTGTTGACAATTGTCGCAAGCAGCTCTAATTGTTGCAGATTAAGCCTCAAAATTTATGTCATTCCATTCAGCGGCCCAAAATTAACCAGAAAAAAAGAGTTTTCAAACATTTCAAAAAAATGTTGCAATGTTGCAAGAAATAGCAGAACCTTGCAGAAGCGAAAACCCGTTACATTTGCAACATTCAAAAGAAAATAACAGTCCACAAAGAAGTGATTCTAAATAGTGATGTGGCGACTCCAATTTTACGAATGCTTGGCGGGCATGAGTGGTGTAAATATATTTTTGTTATCTAATGGGAGGGGGGGGGGGAGGGGGGGGGGGGGGGGGTCGGGAACCAAATTTTGCAGGTGAAATCGGACACGCTTAATCGACCGATACACACCAAAAACTCTATATTGGCCTGCGAGGTGGCAATGTCCTTTAACCCGGCATTGACTGGGCTCTCAGCCGAACTCCATTGACTGGGGGGGGGCGTTAAACGACCCCCCTGGTTATCTTCCGAACCAATGATCGCAGAGAGACGAGCAAGGCGGCATTCGAAAGCTCTCAATGGGAAAAATCTACAACATACTCACAAATTTCAAAGTGAGGTCAAATGTCAGGTCAAAGGTCAAAATCGCCGTATTTGAGTTTATGGTCCATACTCTTCATCCACAGCCTTGATTACGACCATGATCACCCAAAGTCCTGCCAAAAGTATGATACACATCCCGCATTAGCTAAAGTGAGATTGTTGGCCAAGGTCAAGGTCAAGTGCAGGTCACAAAAGTTAACTGCTCAAAATAGCTACAAAGGTCATGCCAACACAAGTTTTTAGTTATTTTCCACTTAGAATTCGATAGTGATAGTAATTTTACCACCTAACTTCATTTACGTGAAGTTAACCCGCGACTTACTGGGTGGGGGCTATTCCCCCCTCCCGTTATTTTGCAATAACTCCTAAACGAATTTCAGTACCGTCACCACACTTTCAGTACCTTTTCTCACATCAATTCTACACATGTTGGCAAAAGGTAAAATATGAGGCTATGATAGGTCAACCGGGAATGACGTCAGAGTGACGTCATGTTCTTCGGTTTTGATTGCAAATAATGGTTTGCGGAAAACGCTGTCAAAGGTACGATGTTTGAGATAAACTCAATTGTATTAAATCAAAATACTGGCAATAGACCGGGCTATCAAACTGCGATCTCGGATTTTTGAGGGTTTTTTTAATTCAAAATTTTGAGAAATTCAAGTACATTTATTTTTTGTTTTTACAAAATTTCACACAAAAAAAAACAGAATTATCTAAAAACCGGATTATATGTGATCGAGACGTGTTCGGTGAATATGTGTACCAAATTTAAAGTCGATATCTTCAAAAATGACTGACTTATGACCTTTAAATGACAAAAATCGACCACCTCTCACAGCATTACTATGTATAAAAAAACGCATTTCCGTTTTTCCTTTTTACTTCTATTTATATGGAACGAACAATGATCTAAGGTCATTTTTTGCGTTCTAGAAGAAAAACAAACCCATAAACATGTGTTAAAACGCCTAATGACCGTAATCTGCAGTTTGACCTCGGATGACCTTGACCTGACCCAAGGTCATAAACAGCTTAGAAAGGTACTTAGAAGTGTCAGACACACGAATCATACCGATTTATTGACTGCTTATGCGTTAAAACACGCAATTTTGCGCGACAATTACATCCATCAAGACCTTTTGACACGGTCAAACATTTTGTGCTTGACCTGACCTGTGACGTCATCGGTGACCCCGAGGTCAACAATATTATGTTTCCCTCGATAAATTGCACAGGGCTATCGAATACCGCTTGAATTTTTACACTCGGTCCAGTAGTTCCGGCGGAGATCCGAGGGGGGCAAAAAATAGCCCCCCCCCCCAGTAAGTCGCGTTATGAAATATACCCCAGTAACTTGCGGGTTAATGTCACGTTCAGGTCAAGTTCAGGTCAATGGAGGTCAAAATTTGGAATTCATAAATCTAAATAAAAAGGTGATGTTTCTAGACCAGTTGTGTCTCAGAAATACAGTGGTGCCATTCCTTTGTCTGTACCTGGTAAAAATAAAAGCCAAAGATCACAATTTGTAAATATGACGTCATGAGTTACCCATACTTTAGATGCCATAAGTCAGTCAAAAATGGCGATATTTTGAAATTTGGTATATTAGTTTCCCATATGTAGTTCTCTGGCATATATTCCGTTTTGTTTTAATATCTTTGAACAATTTGATTTTGTATGCATCTCCCCCCAAAAAAACACTTGATTTTATTTTGGTCAAAAACCAAAATTTTCACAAATCCGAGATAGTCATGTTATAGCCCTTGCCATTTGCTATCTTTTGACGTTTGTATTGCATTTTGCTCAAAATATGGCATTTGTACGGCCTGTTACATTTTAGCTGATTGTGTTGTAAAACTCGTGTGTAGTGACGTCACTAAATTCGCTATAGCTCCAAATTTGTTCTACGAAATCGCTTTATTTTTGCACAGAAGACGTAAAAGTGATTTAGAAGAAGGTGCCCGAAGTTTCACGTTGATACGCTGTTGTTTTTTCCGATATTACGGAGATTCGTCAGGGGCGTTAAACGCCCCCCCCCCCCCTCCCCCAAGTCAATGGCGGGTTAGCCCGGCATTGACTGGGGTCTCAGCTGAACGCCATTGACGGGGGCGTTAAACGCCCCCCCTTGGTTATCTTTCGAACCAATGATCCCAGCTAGACGCGCAAGGCGGCATTGGAAAGCTCTCAATAAGATGAATCTAACTCATGCTAACAAATATCAAAGTGAGGTAAAATGTCAGGTCAAATGTCAAAATATCCGTATTTGAGTTTATGAGCCATGCTTTCCATCCAAAGCCTTTATTATTATTTATTACGACCATGATCACCCAAAGTGCTGCCAAAGGTATGCTTCACATCCCGCATGAGCTAAAGTTAGATTGTTGGCCAAGGTCAAGGTCAGGTCACAAAAGGTTATGCTCAAAATATCTACGAAAGTCATGCAACACATGTTTTATGAGTCACTTTCCACGTATAATTTGATAGGGATAGTAATTTTACCACCTGACCTGATTTACGTGAAATTAATGTCAAGTTCAGGTCAAGTTCAGGTCAATGAAGGTCAAAATTTGTAATTAATAAATCTGAATAAAAAAAGTAATGTTTCTAGATCAGTTTTGTCTCAGAAATACAGTGGTGCCATTCATTTGTCTGTATCTGGTCAATAAAAGACAACACACAATTTGTAAATATGACGTCATGAGTTACCCATACTTTAGATGCCATAAGTCAGTCAAAAATTGTGATATTCTGAAATTTGGTATGGTAGTTAACCATATGTGGTTCTCTAACATATATTCTAGCTTTTTTAAATTGATCGTGTGGGCATTCCCCCCTCCTCCCAACGAAAACTTTTTCGAAATTTTTGGGTTCAAAAACCAAAATTTTCAAAAATTCGAGATAGACATCCGAGAAAAAGGCGAGATAGACAGACATGCCCTTGCCATTTGCTATCCTTTGACGTTTTTGTATTGCATTTTGCTCATAATATGGCATTTGTACGGTCTGCTACATTTGAGCTGATTTTGGTGTAAAATTCGTGTGTAGTGACGTCACTAAATTCGCTATAACTCGAAGTTTTTCGACGAAATTGCTTTATTTTTGCACAGAAGACGTAAACGTGATGTAGAAGAAGGTACCGTACCAAAGTTTCACGTCGATAGCGATATTGGTTTTTGAGCTATTACACAAATGTATCAGGGGTGCGTTAAACGCCCCTCCCCCCCCCCCAGTTATGGCGGGTTAACCCGCGAGTCACTGGGGGGGGGGGCGCTTTTTTAGCCCCCCCCCCCCTTAGGAATATTAGGAATATATCAACAACTAATGCAGGAATCGACGCCAAAATTTCAGTACCTTTCCGGGCATCATTTTTACACCTTTTGAGAAAAAATGATAAAATGATATAGTGAATTTAGTGACGTCACTAAACACGATTTTGACACCAAAATCGGCTAAACTTTGCCAGGCCGTACAAATGCCGCATTTGAAGCAAAATGCAATCGAAAAACACTAAAAGGTAGGAAATTGCAAGGGCTATTATAAACCAGCTATCTCGAAATTTCGTCAATTTGTTTTTTAACCCCCAAAAATGTCAACAACAAAGAATTGAAAAAGTGCTCACAAAATCAAATTTTTCAAAGATATTGAAAAAAAACGGAATATATGTCATATAACGACATACGGGCAACTACCATACCAAATTTCAAAATGATATCCTTTTCGACTGCCTCTGGCATATAAAGTATGGGTAAATCATGACGTCATATTTTGAAATTGCGTTTTTTGGCTTTTATTGACCGAATACAGGAAAATAGATGCCAGCACTGTTTTTTTATAGATAAAACTGATATAGCAACATGTTTTTTCATTTTGATTGATCAATTTCAAATTTTGACCTTCAGTGACCTGAACTTGACCTGAACTTGACACCAACTTCACGTAAATGAAGTCAGGTGGTAAAATGACTACCACTATCGAATTCTACGCGTAAAAGCATCCATAAAACATGTGCTGCATGACTCGTAGATATTTTGTGTGTAGTGACCTTTTGTGACCTGACCTTGACCTTGATCTGTTCCAACAATCTCACATTAGCTCATGTGGGATATGCCACATACCTTTGACAGCACTTTGGGTGATTATAGGCGCAATCGAAGGCCATGGATGGCAAGTATTGCCCATAAACTCAAATACCTTGATTTTGACGTTTGACTTGACCGTGACCTCACATGTGACCTTAATTTGACATTTTTAAGTTTGCGTTAGGTTTATCTCATTCATTGCTTTCGAATGCCGACTTGCGCGTCCCGCTGCGATCATTGGTTCTGAAGATATTAGGGGGGCTAACCCCCCCCCACCCCCCCCCCCCCCCCAGTGAGTCGTGTTACAGAATATACCCCAGTGACTGCCGGGCTAGTATTCGGACCGACCAAAGTGGACTTCCCACGAGGCCGCGCGTTTGAAGCAATTACCTTGTAGTGGTGGTGTTGGATGTCGCGGCAATGGTGGGGAGGGAGGAAAACCCGTACACCTTTGACGCTTTGAAGCGGCCGCCCGTTGCTGGTAAGAGTGACCGCTCCCGATAAGAATCTCCCCCTCCTCGTTAGCGATTTTCACACCTAGACGTTAGCAAACTGTTTGCTTGAGTTTGTATGTGCGTAAGAGGTAAAGCACACAGGCAGTTTCAGTTCTGCGTGAGTCACAGTTCTGTTGACTCGACGTGCGCCAGAGATGTCTCGCCGTTTTGGTAGCCCTGACCGCCAGTCCAAGCAGCAGAGCTGTTAGTTGACCTACCTTCAGACTCTGACTCTGACTCAGAGTAAGATGTACCGAACAGTCAGATTCCAGTGAGAGAAGACGTGCTTTATCAGTATGTCGCTGATGGGGCAGGAGATGAAGCTGCAGAAGATGATCCGCAGGTTCGAACCGGCAGGCCGAGACGTTGACGCGGTCCCAGATAAACGCTGAAGAAGCAGATCTACAGCTGCAACAGCCTGCGTCTGCCGGGCCGGTATCAAGTCCGCGGCGCCCGTCAAGTCGTCACCGCTGTATGGTCGACCGATCATCAGCCGCAGAACCGCCGCCAAACCCGGCAACATTCTCACGGAGCGTGCCGGCGTCCGCGGTGAAGCCCGAAACGCCAGCACGGAGGTTGATGCATTCGAGCTGTTCATCACAGACGAAATGATCTCCGACATTGCGGACAAGACGAGCGAAAAGCTGGAATCGAAAAACAAAAAATTCAGTCAACATCCAGTGCAAAACTCAAGAGAAGACCAAGTACATGTACCAGCCGGTAACGCATGACGAGATGTCGGCGTTTATCGGCCTGCACATCCTGCGCGCTTCTACGGCAAGCTAACGGTCCCCGCAGCTGTTTGATCCAAGAACAGACCCGTCTTGTGTTGAGGCCGCCATGGGAGGGCGGAGGTTCGCCATGATCCTGAGACACATCACCCTTCGATGACCGTGATTCACGGGCCGACCGCCGCAGGGGTGACAAAATTCTGCCACATCCGGGACTTTTTCACTCCGTTCGACGCCAACCTTCGGCAGCACTTCAACCCATCGCAGGATCCTAGGATTGCTTTGGAGCTTGGTTGCGGAATGGAAATATTATGGCTAAAAATAGGCATAAAGAGTGGAAAATACAACCAAAGGCCATTGTATTCGGCTTTATCAATGTCCAATTACCCGCTCACCAGAATTAGTTATTATTACCTATGCCAATTTGGACCTTTTCCCTGTCTTTTCCTATCATTACATCCATAAATCAGTATAGAGTTAAAATTATCCAATACATTTTAAAATAAGGAGTGGAAAATTAAGAGGAAACTTGGGGAAA